>VXBX01005888.1:1148726-1199142 GCA_013400415.1 Scytalopus superciliaris | reverse complement strand
ACACACACACACACACACACACACACACACACACACACGCCCCTAGCCAGTCACACCACACTGGTATCACTCAGCTCAGTGTGATGTCCAGCCCCCTATGATGAGGCTGATCACAGGCAGTGATTTTTAAGTGCTGGTCACCTCTGTCCTTCACTTCAAAACATGAGTTTAGAAGAGGTAACAACAACTTTGCTGTCAGCACTCACCCGGTGTGCTCCTGCTCTCTGGGTGGGAATGATGGGATTTGGTTTGGATTTAATGATCTTGAAGGTCTTTCCCAGCCTTTATCTGTGATTCTAATGCATTTTGAGTTGTGGTACCAAACTTAATACCACTAAGGGTTTGTTCCATCTCCCTGATGGACATGATACAACCCCCAAACATGCCACAGTTAGAAACAATGTGGATTTAAACAGCTTTTGAAAGAAGGATTTAGGAAACTGTGGGAGTTTTTATGCAGGGAAGACTTTTGATGATCAGGTCACTTTGAACAGGAGGCAGAGCTGTCTTATCCCTGTGTTTTTATGCTCCCATTCCTTCCAGCATGAAAAATAGGTGATAATAGGGGGATATTTTTTAAAAAGCAGTCATTAAGCATAATGGTGCATTCAAAGAAAAAGTACATCTCTATGATAAAAGGGTTAAAAAAGTCTAATTCTGAATTTCTGTCTGTGCACCCCAAAATGCCAGACAGAGAGAACCGAAGAAATCCTTTACCTCCTTTCCTATAACAAAAGAATAATAATAAAAAAAATAACTTTTCCCTCCTTATTATGTACTGGCAAAGCAGCCATCAGCCTATTATCCTATGAAAAATGTCAGCACCTTCCCCCAAAAGCGAGGCAGCCTCACGTTGCCAGGTGGCAGAGCCAAGGAGCCGACTGTGCTCAGCGGCCGTGTTTGTGTCCCGTGCACGAACCCACATCCAGGATCCCACTGCACTCCTTCCACTGGATCCTTATATCCTAATGGAGCTCCACATTACTTTGTCAGAAGGCACAGCATGGATAGTTTGAGATCTGCAAGCAGATGGAGCGACCAGGACTGAAACAAAGTGCCCTAAAGCTGCTGAAACAGAAACTGCCTCCAACCAGTGTTAACCCTGAGCCTGCAAAGGGTCTTGCTGACACACACATTTATCAGTTGTTAAAATAGAGACTTCCCAGAACACTATTTATACTTAAAATACAGCCCTGGCCAAGGCAGAGCTGGTACCCATAAAACACTGGGTGCTGCATGCAGGATATACAGGAGGGGAATGCTGGAGGTCGGGATGCTCCAGTAAAGCTGACTTGGTGAAGAAGCACCACGGGACATTTATAGCCAGCACTGGCAGAAGAGCTTTTTTCTAGGAAAGTGCTATAAACTTCCATGTGTTTTCCATTTCCAGAGGTGCAACCACACTCCTGTCACCTGTACTGAGAACCAGCTCCAGCTTTCTGTTCACCTTTAGCTCTTATTTACCCAATTTACACACGCAAATGCTTTTTTACTGCTGTAACATAAATCATTTCATATCAGCAACTCCTTGGAGCTGGTGAGCTGCAAACCCTGAACAGGAAACATAGAAACAACTTCTTTGTAAGCAAGATTTCATAAAATCCCAGAGTGGATTGGGCTGGAAGGGACCTTAAAACTCACCCACTAGCCCAGGTTGCTCCAAGCCCTGCCCTGAACACTCCCAGGGATGTGTTTTAGATTGTTTCCCTACAGGTTTGTATGTTTTTCCCTGTGAGATCACTTTTTATCACCCTTGTCCAGCTGTTATCTCCTTCTTTTTATGCTCAAATTCGGCCTAAAAAAGAATTCTGGGACAGGGCCATGTGCTGAGCTCCTCCAAACTTCCATTTCCAGAGGAAATGTTTCCTCACGGGTGTTGCTTGCTCCCAAACAGATTAGGACCAATGGGGAATGCTTGACATCCTTCAGGAGCTCTTGCATTCACACTGTTCTATAATTAATCTCCTTCCCACCTGCATTTGGCTAATTCCAGCAAAACCAACTTCCTTGCCAGTGACCTCACTTTTGGAAGAGGGAAGAGCATGGTGACTCAGCCTGGGGGTAGGTGAGAGCAGTCAAAATTGCTCTGCTTTGTGTTGAGGATATTTATTAGGAATTGGATTGCCTGGGAAATGACTACAACAGTGGATAATCTACCCCCTGGAAAAAAACCCTGGATATTACTGGCTTGTTCCTTTATAGCACATGGAGAGAAGGTGATTATTCCAAGTGCCAAATGCATTGGCCCAACCACATGTCAAAGCACTCTGTGTGTCATTTTCTTATGGGTGTTTGGAGAAGGAGCATCCCTCAGAGAGGAAGTCTGGAACAAATCCTTGTCTTACCTGCCCTATAAACATCTCAGCTGGTTTTAATTAAGGTGAATAGAGGGAGGTAATCTGAGAAACACTGGGAAAAAAGAGTGGGAAAAGGTAAAATAGGTGATCAGCATCCCTGATTTCCATCAACACGAACCAAGAGTCAGAGCTCCAGCTGGGGAGTGGATAAGAAGCTTCAAAGGTTGAATTTGGACCAGGATTTATTGAGAAAGACTCTGCTTTGTGCTCATATAATTTCTTTTTATGCCTCTCTTCTGGCAGAGGTGCTACAGAATCTGAGGAGATTTTCTGCAAGGATATTTTAAGCTCCCAGGTAGGAAAGTTGCTCAAAGTGTACGATTATTATTGCCCTTCAGGAAAAACATCTGTGGAAACTCTGATTGCATTCACTTGAAGGCTTGCTGGTGTATTTATAAACACAACTGTTGGTGATTTGGGTTTCTCAGAAGCCAATTTTGCTGTTTATCTGTAGGAAAAAAAAAAAACATGGAAGTACATTTCAGGGGGGATGTCTCAAACAGCACAACTAGAAAGATTTTCCCATCTGCTGCAATTCCATTAAATGCTAAAATGTGGAATTTTCAAGCTTGTGATTTAGGTGGAGAAGGTTGGAGCAGTTCTGTTCACATTTACAGTTTGCAACCTTGCAGGCATATGGAGATTGTTTACAGATGCCTGGGAAAAGCCTAAACTTGTACACATACACAAGATAATTTTTATTAATGAATTATATTGACATATAACCCTCTGCTTGTAAGTCACAGATTCTGAGTACACAAACATCTTCTGAGAGGGAAATATGCCATTATTAAAGAGAGATTCATTTTAAAAGTGTCATAAAAATAGCTATTACATCTCTCTCACTGGTCTAAACCACAGTATTTTCAGCTTATGCCTGTGTTTGTAATAATGTCAAATTAATATATTACTTCAAGAATTAGATCAGTATAAAAACTGATAAAATCTTAAAGAAATATGATCTCTTTTGGTTTCAGTTACTTAATGGAAGGGCCTGGAATGCTTTTTTCATTAATGGATAAACCATGTTTAAGCTTAGTCCTACTTAGCACATCTCCACCTGCTTTTTTGTAGCACAAACCACACAATATGGCCTGCACAGAGGAAAATGATGTTTAAATTCCATGCCAATAATTACTTTCAGCACAAAAAGAAGTTATTTTACAACTCCATGATTCCATGAGATTAATTCAGGGGGGTTATATGTGGTAGATGCACCTGTAGTATGGAATTTGAAGTGCAATTTGCATCTGTCCTGATTTTTTGGCAATCTCAGCTCTGCTTCTGACTATTTTTAAATGAGAAATAAAATATAATATTTTATTTAACAGGGGAAAAAAATCCCAATTCAAAATAGTTCAGCCTCAAATTCCAAAGACCAGTCATAGTACAATGACAGTAAGGATGGAAACAACCCAATGAACTTCTAATGGCCAACTAAGAAGACGAGTTTCAATGAGAATACAAATCCCTTCAGGTCTGGCAATCCAACACAAAAATTAAACTACCATCTTAATCCCTCCTTTTTGTTTTTTTCTTAAATTTTTAGAACATTAAAAATATTCTAAATATTTTAGAATATTTTAAAATATTCTTAAATTTTAGTAATTTCTTTTCCTAAATTTTGGTAGTTTGACAGTTTTGCAGTTCAAGCTCTATTCCTGCTTTGTCTTAGGAAAAATCTTAATTGTATTAAACTACCTAATCTTTATTTGATGTGATATTTATTCAGGGGGATGCTCACAAGGTAGTTTTGTTTTGATTTTACTGCTGCATAAAATTTATGACATCTGAGACAGACTGCTGAATTTCCAAAACCAGAATAAAAACCCTTTACAAAATTATTTCAGGCTAGAAAAAGACAAACCTTGTGATGTCACTGCCTGTGATAAGCGCATTTTAATTAAAACCACCATTATTTTACTGAATCTCAAATTCCAATGGCACTGCAGCCCCTGGAAAACATTTCCACCTCCCTGCTCCCTGTGTTTTCCCCCCTGTCCTGGCAAACACATCCCACGCTCTGCTGTCCATCACATCCATTGGAGGCTGTGCTGGGAAGCCAAGATACCCACATATGGATTCACTAAGCCTTTAAGAAGAAGAAGGTCTTACTGTTAGCCAGTTATCTCAAATTACAATCCAATCCCAGCTAAGGTAAAGGGGAGATAGAGGTGTTTATAATGCCAAAACTAGACCACGTGGCAACAAATGACATTGGTGAATAAATACAAGAAAAGCTACTTTATCTCTGCTGAGGCCACCTGGGAATGTCACATCCTGCATTTGACTTGCTGGTAAACACTCAGTGCAAATCTCCTCCTCCACCTCTGGGTAACAACATTTCTTTCCTCTGTAAACAAACATTGTATCCACACATGATACCAAAATACCAGGGACACCAAAATTTGTCACCTGCTGGTTCTGGAGAGAAAGAGGCACCTGCAGAACCAGCCAGTGCAGCACAAGCAGGTTTGGGGTGAGGGCTGTTCCATCCCTTGCAGACCACACTGGAACACATCCTAATAGCCTTTTAAAATTATAATTGAAGTTTTATATATGTAATAACCTGAGTATTGAAATGCTGATTAAAAATAATTGCTATTGCTCTCTTATATCTTCTCTACAGGCATGAGTTGTCTTACAGCACAGCTGGGGGCCTGAGTGGTCATTCCAGTTTTGATGCCTTATTTTAGCAGAAGAGGGGAGAAAGGGGAAAGCAAGCTGGAGGAACATTTACCCCCTATTTCCATTTAGCTATTCAAGCTTAAAATCCTATTCCTGGCCTTGCTGGAGTCTGCTCATGGAGCCCTCAAAGTCATCAGGGCAGATTCTCCCAGGACTGAATGTAGCAGAGTCCTTGTTTCCTCTCAGACTGCTGTGCAATCGACTCTATTTCACTGTTTATGTTCCCTGCCCATTTTATTACCCTGTTCCAGCCACAATGTGCTCCGGGAGGGATTTCCAAGCCGTGTTACACATCCCTCACCACGGGCAGCCCAGAATTACCTCAAAGCATTATGAAAAGGCTAATTGAATAGCTCCATTTCTCCTCAGACATGCCCTGGGTATGGAGCTGGTGCTGCAGCAAAACAGGAACAAATCACATCTGGTGATCCACGAGTGTTGATGATGAAGGCTGAAGATGACAAGTTGGTGGATGGTTCTCGCAGAGACCCCACGGGAGAGAAGAGGCAAAGCTCGTTCTGGAGCACATTTAGATAACCTGGTGCCTCCCAGTTCTCCAGAATCCCTCAGAGCTCTGAGGAGCAGAGCCTGGGCACTGCTCTTTGCTACTGAAAGC
Organism: Scytalopus superciliaris; assembly: GCA_013400415.1. Taxonomy (NCBI): domain Eukaryota; kingdom Metazoa; phylum Chordata; class Aves; order Passeriformes; family Rhinocryptidae; genus Scytalopus; species Scytalopus superciliaris. The sequence goes on along the minus strand of VXBX01005888.1, from coordinate 1,193,481 downwards.
ACTTTGCCTCTTTCAGCAACATCACTTCCATCTTTCCTGAATTCAGCCTGTGCCAGCTGTTCCTAATCCACGAGCTCCTCTCCTCCAGGCTCCATAAACCTGATGGAGAGTGTGAGAAGTTTGCAGAGTTGATACATAAACTCTGTCTTTCCAAGAAAATGCCATCTGTATTCCATGCTAAAATTAAGCAAGGCTAATTGGTTGCCTCACACGGAGCATGACGTGCTCTGCCTGATGAAGGAACACGTGTATGAGCAGATTTAAACTGTTCCATTATTCTCCATTATGGCAAACGTGCTCGCCCTGTTAAACCCTGGCCTCACATCCGTGCTGGTGGCTGCACCAGGGGAAGCAGGAGCCTGCTCCTACATGCTGCACCAGGTGACCCAGGTCGGCCCCAAGAGTCGTGGCTCAGAATTAACCAAAAGGAAATGAACCCGCTTAAATGACAAATCCTGACCTTTCACATCTCTTGGAAGTTATTTGCAAATAGGGCTTCGCTTCTCCGAGTCTCGGAGAAAGCGAAGGATATGGAATAGCCCAAGTTTTGTGCTGATTTGTGCTTCCCATTTTTCCTCAAATCCTTCGTTTGGAATGCCCCTGTTCACCAAGGGAGCATCACAGTTGGAGAATGAGGATGCTGAAATCAGCTATTTCGACTTTTTTAGGGTAAAACAAGTAGCAAAGGAGACACAACGCAAAGAGCAGCTCAAAGGAGGGAGCACTTGGTGTGATCACCCCTTTGCATCCTCACAGGAAGCTGCTAAAATGGGAAATGGTCCATCCTAATCCCTTCAGCATCCCTGAAGCAATCAAAATAAACATCTACTTTTCCCAGAAAACCCTTTCTCATGGAATCACCCTCTTGTATAACATAAGAGCTGAGAGGTGCATCTGTTACAGTAAAGACTTTTTTAATATATAAAATGATGCTACACTGGATAAAATTCCATTTTAATTTGAAACTTGGTGGATATTAAGGGTGAGTTTAAAAAGTTATTATCTAAGGTTTAATTGCATACATTATGTTTGTAGCCTCAGGTACTGCAGGTAGTTCTTTAATATCTCCTGCAATATATTGAGATCATGGAGCAACCATTTAATTCTGCTCAGAGAATGTTCCAGAGAGAACTGTGGGAAAGAGAATTAGAAAACTCCAAAGTTTTGGCTGTTGAGTGAAACACCAATGGATTTGGGCCTGTTGGCAGGGAACTTCCCAAGTTTTAGCTGTGATAAGGACATGGAAAGCATATGGGCTGTCATCAGAGCATTATTGAGTCCACCCTTAATAGTCAGAAACCACATTAAAAATAGAAGGATTTTCAAGCTGCAATATGGGGGCTTGGAACTATATCAGATATTTCCCTTCAAATATATCAATGCTTGGAAAATATCAAATGTGGCCAAACACTGAAGTGGGACAGCACCTTCTCTTCACCTCACATGGTGGAGGAGGCTGGTTCTACGAGTGCCAGCTGTGAAGAACCTCTGTCCCTTGCAGAGGATCTGCAGAAAAATTGCAGGCATTGGCTGGGAATAATTAGATTTCCAGTCCTGTGCCAAAAGAGCTGGAGATGTGGTGGGGAGTAATGACTCCCCTTAGCTTCCTGTGCACCTGCCTTTCTGCAAGCATCAAGGTACCCCAAATTACATGGTACCAAGAGACCTGAATTCACCAGGAGCTCTGTGAAGCCAGAACCATCTTCCCTGGGATTCAGAAATCACATCACATTGCTCAGTTCTAATTTGGGGACTGTGGTCCCCTTGGCTGCCCCTGTAAATGCATTTTCAGGCCTCACTCAAGCAGGTGAACACCTTTGTAGCCCTCCTGCCTCTGCTCACAGGGAACAACAGGGGCCAGAGCTGAAGTGCTAAAGATGAGCAGTCAGGACTCCTGTTGGAAGATCTAAACCACCAGAATTTCTCATTTGAATATTGAATATTACTACCTACGCTTTAATTTCATCTTTAAGAAGCACCCAAAACATATTCCACATCTCACTTTGATACCCTCTGTATGATGGAACTTGTGCAAACTCAACACAAAGCTGAATAAAACTCCAGGTAATGCACAAACAACTCCAATTCATAAAAACATCTTCCAGAAAAGGATTAGATTGAAAAACTATTTGTTCCAGCACAGGAAATATAGAGATTTAATTCCTTCAATACCCATGGAAACACCTCTGAACTCGGACTTGTGATGTTGCTAAACAAGCAGAGCCCACAATGGCAGAGGAAATTCAAGCCTGGGGAGGACGAGCACGGTGTCTTTGACTCCTTCTTTTCACTGCCCCTGGTTATTTGATGGTGCTGCATTCACCAAAGGTTTGTTTAACTTGGAGTGTTTGCTTATTTAAAAGGAATCTTTGCAATGAAAATGTGGTGTCTGATGGCTTGTGGTGAATGGAGAGCAGGGGATGTGGGGAAGCCAAGCTGGGCTGTTCCCCACCGAGTGAACAAAGACATGCAGAGTTTTCATCTTTTCCTCAATCATTTGAAATGAATGCAAACTTTTTTTCTTTTTTTTTTTTTTCCCCCCCTTGTCATTTAATTTTAAATTAGTCTAATCAGACATCTGCCAGGATCTGTCTGAATTAACAAAACTGAGCACAAATCTTCTATGAGCACTCAAGTGCTGCTTCCCTCAAATGGCATTAACTCACACGGACACTCTGTGGAACTAATTGAACATCCCGAGAACAATATTCCAGACTTTCTGATTTAACTTTATTATAGTCAGAAGAAATAACAGTATAAGAGGAAACATGTTGTTAAGGACTCAGTTCTGAAGTGGTTCAATAAAAGCAGGCTGCTTATCCTACTTTATTATCTTTATTATTGCTGCTTTTAGATGGAAAGAGAATTTCCTCTCAGAGTTTGTCTCAAAGCTCTTCGTTTTCTTTTGAATAGCAAGGTACAGTTTATTCCTTAGAATTCCAGGGGAATTTTACTCTTGCCAATAAAGGGAATTTTAATAGTGTGGCATTTTCCTGTCCCTGTGACACGTTGTGGCTGCATTTGTCAGCACTTACTAAAGGTTTTGACATTGCTCCCCAATGCTGAGGTGGATTCTGCTGACTCTGAACATGCTCTGAACTAAACTCCTTTTGCCAAGCTCCTGAAACGACACAGGAGCTGCACCCGGGAACAGAGGGGGGCTTTGCAGCTCCAGGACCTGGCCCTTTCAAGAGGTAGCACTTTCAAAATCAGAGTAACAGAGCTGAGGGACTGTTTTTAGAACATTTGTGGGGTTGATATTTGCACCAAGAATTGAAAATCCCACTCACTCCAGGAACCAGATTAGATCTATTTCAACTGAGACTTTAGCATTGGTTAAAAGAAGAAAAAAAATCTGAATAAAAAGACAGTTTTCCTTATGCCTTTTTAAACAAAATGTTGTGGTTTTAACCAAGACTTTTAAAAGTGTCTAAGATTTCAATCTCAAAATTCTACAGAATTGCTGCAAAATTCTGTAAGATATGAAAAAAGAACTATTTACCTGAGAGTTTTAAGCTCTTGCCATCTTTAAGCACCTCTGGGCTGTGGAGGATCACACAGGAGAGAGGTTTTCATTCCTGGGGCAGTCGTGTCCCTCAAGGTTCTGCCAAAGCTCTGTAAGAACAACAGTGAAGTTTCCATGAATTTTGCAGGTAGCCATGCCTCTGTCATCCCTTAATAAATAAATAAACAAATAAAATCGAGCCTGAATGTCCCCTTTTTTATGAGTAATGGGAAATGAGACAGAATCAATCACTGGCAAAGTAAAAGATGTTTAATATTGATTGTTCTTCTGAAGGATGAGGAAGCTTTTCTAATGGGCGTAGGGGGACACAGGGAGGGGACAGTTTATAGATTTGTTTTCCTTTCGGTATTCCCAAAGGAGTAAGGAGAAGATGAGGTCATGAGAGATTATAATTCTGTAAGAAATGACTAATGAGGAACTGAACTACCTTTGTAGCAGAAGTGAGGGCAGCAATAACCGAGGTAATTTGGTTTATTTGCTTACTGCTCAGCACGAGTCCAGTCCTCTCTTAAACATCCTGTCCCTTCAAATCATTTTATGCTTTATGTCTTTCCTTTTCATTATGCATGACTTATTTAATGAAATTTGACCTTGTGTTCTTAATCTCATCTACTTGTTCTGAATAGTTCTTCTGTATTTTCCTTCAATAACTGTTCTGTCAAAGAACCATCTCAATCTGTAATGCCAGCCCCTCACTCAGAGTGGATGTGCACTAATGTAGCCCCAACAGCCCAGTTTCATCCTCTGAGACAAACTGGCTTAGGAAATAATACTCAGGGATAAATTTTGTAGCAGTGCATGACCCTCTTGTACAAATCACAATGGTAACTCTGTGCCAGAATTAATTACAACTTCCATTTTTAACTAAATGTTCTTTTTTTAATCAGGTTGTAAACAGCAAGAGTTATATGCAAGTTAGAAAAAAAAAAGTTATTGTTTGCTGGGGTTTTTTTTCCAAAAAGGTTTTTACACTTCTGCAGTGTAAATATCGCTCTGCAGAAATGGAGGGGAAAGACAAAAAAAGTCCCACATTTCATGTTTCCTGTCAGTGACATTCCACTTCCAATTCCCCAAGAGCCAACCAGACCTTTCATGGAAGCCTAATGTCACAATAGCTGCCTGTTCCCTAAAGCTGCCTGGTTTCCACAGGGAATTTATTCCTCTTGCAATGTCATGTCATGCTCTTTCAACAGGATGTCCCTTTGGGGGAGTGTTTTCAGCCCCTGCTCGTGCTCCCGGTGTCTCTGGCACGGGTGTTCATGGATTTCCCAGTGGTGGAGCATTTCACAGTCGCTGCACAGGTAGGAATTGGGGCTCCTTGTTCCCTCTACGTCTGCTCTGGTCCCTGCTGGCATCATTCCCTCTTGAGGGAAAAACTCATCATCCACATGATGTTTGGTCTAACTATTATTGTGTCCCCCCTAACAATAATTTCCATGCCTTGTATATCAGATTCTTTTAGGGGGAGGGAGACACAGTTGGAGAGCCAGGTTGTATATTCCACCTGTTAAAATTGTAAGGGAATTGCTCACCTCCTTTTAAAAGGTTGAGAGACTGGAGAAAAACATTCCTAGAAGAGCTAAACACACTTTTGATATTCTGTTTCCTTCATGAATTTAACTTCCCACATCTTTGCACGAAGGAAAACAGACTATTATGGAATCTATGCAAGACCTGACAATTGCCACTTGACCTTCTAGTCACAGACTCGTCAAGGCCACTTGAAAGAGACACTCTGTGATTCAGGGGAGGGAGAGAAAGGTGCACAGAGGATGTCAGAACGTTTGGAGTGGTCACATTTGCTCTTCACCCTTTCAGGTCTCACGGGATAAGTTCTGTTTCCACGCAACAAGCTCCACAAGGCACGAGTTTCTGTGCAATGGTTGTGGAATTCTTAGTTAAAGAGTTAGCTCAGTTCAACCACAAAGCACATTGTTTCCAGTCAGGCGTGAGAATACACACTGTGTTTTGTACATAAAGGCAGTCCAGGGGTTCATCCTCACTGGAACTGTACAACAAACATGCCACTGAGTCAGCCAGCTGTGGGAATTCAGAGGTTTTGGGGAATTAGCATTGCTCTGGCTGGGCCTACAGCTGTGATGACAATACTGGGACTCCGTGCCAGGTCTGATGCACAACTTGGACAAAAGGCTTCCTGCAAATTAAGAAGAATAATGAATAGATAGTACAGCAAAAACGTCCAAGATATAGACATTATTAGGAGGTTTAATTCATTCTAGAATATCAGTTTGGTAGGTGCAAGGAAGGCTCTGAACACAGACTGGCTGAGCCCCTCCTCAGAGGGGTCTCATTAACATTGATTGCCCATTACAGACTCATCACATGGAACATGGATTAACTGATTCTGCAGGTTTACAAATGTTTTGTGTTCCATGTCAACAGTTACGTGCACATCATTAGACATGGAGCAGAAAAAAGTATTACTAATAGAGAAAAATCATATACATTAAAAGAGATTAATTAACAGAGAGATTACTCAAGTTTTTATACTCTCAGATTCACTGTAACTCTCCAATGAGTACAGTCTTACAGTCCACTACATCTTGAACTGATCCCTCTGCTTTGGACCATCCTCCAACTCTGTTATCAAGGAGTTCTTGGCACTCTCCAAGCCCACAGGATCTGGGTGCAGCAGAACTAACACATACAAGAGCTTGTGCCTTCCCTTACAGACTCACCAGTGCAGGCAGGCAAAGGGACTGATGATAATAAGTATAATAGTAACTGCATTAGGCCAACAGGGTCAACAGCTAATCTTGCTGCACTCTGAAGAAGGTTATTTTAATTCCAGTAATTGGCCCCAACCACCAGCAAGAATTGATGTGCTGCCACTTTTATCTGCTTGCTGCTCACCATGTTCATGTGCAGCAGCACTGCCAGATGAACACAAATTACCTGCTGGAGTCAATGGAAGTGATTGCTTCTGTTCACATTATTGATCAGTTGGGTTGCTTATACAAAGCCTCAGCCACTGGACCATCCCCAGCTTATTGAAGATGAGTTGTCTGCAGGTACCACAGGATTCAGAGAGCCAGGGAACAAGCTAATTGTTATTACAGTGCCCATCATTATGAGGATTATTTTTCTTAATGACTAAACATTTATATGATGCTGATCATGCAGTTACCTGACAGCACATTGCAAGCTTCACAAAAGCTTCTACAAATTGTATTTCTGTGGCCTGGGGCCAGAGGAAACATCAGGATCATCCTTAATAAGTATTGTAACAAAACATCATGTCATTCTAAATACAAAAACCCCCCAATGGCACCAAAAAGGGCTGGTAGGGCCCCTGTGTGTGGGTCATGGCAATCCTGACATGGTCACCTTCTCAGGAGGCTCCTTTTCACCTCCAGCTTTTCAGGGAATATAAAGCTCCTGCCACACACTCAGTAACTTTGCGAAATGGAGTGGACATAACACAGGATTATGCTTTGGTGTAAATCCTTGAGCTCCATGTCAGCAATGTTGTTGTCATTAATATTTTACAGTGGGTCCCAGTTGCTCTGCAGAACAGATTGGACAAAGAGCCACGTACACCGTGTTTTTTGGTCCCTGAACTAATTCAGTGTCTTCACAGCTCCATCCCTGACATCACAGACCTGTTCTTATCTACACCTGCATCTTCCACTGGGATCTGGATTTGAGCTCCTGTTCCAGGGAACGCACTGCCTGTCACTTCACTTTCCTACTGTTCAACACTGGAGAAAAAAAAAAGCCAACACATGTTTAAGTGCTTCTAAATTTGAGGCATTACCTTAGGAAATGCAAAGTAATAAATAGGACCAGGAGTTGGACTCAGAGGTCCTTGTGGGCCACCTCCTGCTCAGGATATTCTCTGACCTTCTATGACTTTCTAAATAACCATATTTAGATAAGATTTCCAGAGCTGTAATATCACAGGGAGAAAAATTTGATTAATAATAATAAGTCACAACAGAATAAGAGTGTGAAAACAGGTTGTGTTGAAATTTGGGAAGCTTCACTGACAAGGGCTTGGCTGCCTTAATAGAAAGAAATTCCAGGTCAGAGTCATGGATTACGTCCTGTGATTTAACCATCTGAAAATCTGAGTGTTTGACCACCCTTTGTCCCAAAAAGAGGAGCACAGGGAGTTAGCAGCAGCCTGTTGGAGAATCCTGCCCTCTTCCACAAAATCAGGGCACCTCTAAATGTCTTTTCTTCCCAGTGCTTGAACTTCACATTAGCGTGCTAAGGTGGAAGGAATTAATTACAGAGGTTTCAGCAGAGCTGAGAGCTCTTCACGGGAAAGCACCTTAATATTGGGTGTAAATAAAACAGTCTAAGAACTTTGGAGCTGCTCCAGGAGCAACACTTGTCTCCTTTCTTTATGGATACTCCCAGAGCTGCCCCCATTCCCAAAGAAATATTTGAGGAAATTAGTTTTTCCACCTGATTCTTTGGCCAGTTTCCCATAGCAGAGATAAGACCCAGAGCATGTGCATTTACAGATTACAGTTCTCTCTTCTCCTTGTCCTTGGAAAAGGGGACTTGCTTTTTTTCCAGGAGTATTCCAGCCTAGAGTGGGAGTACTTTTTTTTTTTTTTTTTTAACAACACAAAGATAGATTAAATTGGAAAGTTCAGTTCAGCAAGAAGAAATGCAGCTGTCTATATTCAAGCCACACATGAGATGACAAAACTTTTTAATTTGACTTGTTAAACTCCTTCTCACTGACTTAGTTAAGGAAAACAAACAAATAAACCACACACAAAGTGGAGTGCTGGGGCTTTTCCCTTTAGTTACTTAGTAGCAACTGTCCAATTTTTGTCAAGAACCCCTGCAATTTAATGGAAGTAAAACATAACAACTTTGAGTGGAAAAGGTAAGCTTGTATTGCTTCTGTGCCATTTTCTAAGCTGTTTTCTTTGAAATCTTGGAGAAGGAAAGAAGTTTTTTGCCAAACTTAAAACTTATTGATTTCTATGCTTAGAAGATGGGCCTAATCTGAGAGAAAACCTAATTCCTCCACTGATCCTGAATAAACCCCATGGCCTGCAACTACTCCCCCACAGCAAAGAGAACGGACGTTATTTCCAAGCTTGGTACTTCTCCAGCCCCTGGCATTTCAGGGATTGGTGTCCACATATTAATTGTGTGGCTGTTTTCATCCTGGCCAGAAAAATCCCATGTTTGTGTAACTCTGCAGTGTCCAGAGCAAAGCTGGGCTGGGTTGGACCCAAGTGGGATAACAAGTGGGATAACACGACTGACCTGCACGAAACATTTGGGCTCTATTTACCTCAACTTCTGAACCACAACCTTTGGCTGTGGCTGCCCCAGCCCTGGGAGTGCCCAAGGCCAGGCTGGACGGGGCTTGGAGCAGCCTGGGCAGGTGGGAGGTGTCCCTGCCCATGGCAGGGGGTGGAACAGGACAATATTTAAGGTCCCCTCCAACCCAAACCAGTCTGTGATCCTCTAATTTCAACTTTACAGTGAATTTCAGAATGGGTGAATCTGGCACAAAGAAGTACAAGAGGCCATGTCTTTTTTAGGAATTAATATCCACAGAAAAAAAGAAAGCCAACGTGTTTACTAAAGCCCCTCTTGGATCTGACTACACTTATCAAGGCAAAATCCCAAATTCTTCCACATTGCACGGGGTACAGGAGAGATTGGAAATGAAAAGATAACTTGACACCTTTCTTTCATGGTTAGCTCTGGGGTTTTATGTTGTTTGCTGTCTAATGGACTGCAGCTTAAAAAGCAAAATATGTTAGAAGCGCTCACACCAATCAGTTGGGCAAATAAAAATAACAAAATTATATGTATTTTTGCTAATTACTACCATAACTACCTGGGGGGTTGTCAGCAATCCTGTTCTTTGTTCAGATAAAGGGAAGTACATTCCAAACAGTGGTGACTATTCCATATTCCAGCCACATAAAATGTGGTTTGAATGTGGTTGTTTTATAAATCAAAAGCTTAATTCAGAAATAAAATTAAAGGGTTATATCTTAGAAGGTGTGCTTAGTCCTGCAGCTCTTTATAAATGAACTGGGACTGCAATGGCTATAACAGCTTTTATATATAAATATTTCCAGCCTGTTTTCCGAGCTCCAAAAGAAGACACAGGAGGAAGGTGAAATTCTGAAAATAAATTAATAAATAGCAATTCAATATCCAAAAGAAAAAACCCTGAACATATACACAATATATGTATATATATAAAAATACAAAAACCTGCACATACACACAATAGCCTAGTGCATTTTCATGTCCTTTTCCAGAGGGTTTGTTTGGGTTTTTTTCTCAAAGGATGGAAGAATCAAAGAATGCATTTTTCACAGAATCAGAAAATTTTGGGGGTTGGAAGGGACTTTAAAGCCCAAGCAGTGCCACCCCCTGCCATGAGCAGGGACACCTCCCACCAGCCCAGGTTGCTCCAAGCCCTGTCCAACCTGGCCTTGGACACTCCCAGGGCTGGGGCAGCCACAGCTTCTCTGGGAAATGGAGCAATTTTTAACAAAGTATTTGCTTTTGTGTTGTTTGCCACGGGAGCCCTCCCTGCCAGCAGACAGGGAGAGTCAGAGTAGCTGGTGATACTCAAGTCGAGCCAAAGGGTAGATCATTGCATCCAGCAGCTGCTTTTCCAAGTGGAACACCCTTCCCAGTGCCAGGCATGCTGTGTGGGAAGGACACAGCAAGGACTTGCATTATATAAGCACCAGGAGGGGATTGACAGCTGGCAAAACACAGAGTTGTTCTAAGGACCAGATTAATTGTGGATTTTGCCCCAATTCTCCTCTGGAATCGGAATCTTATGAAAAAAACAGACATGAAACAATCTTTGTCATTCAAAAGGGTAAGTTGTCTGATAGATCAGGAAGATGATGGACACATCTCCTCAGAAAAATCTGATGCCTGACAAAGTGATGGACACTGTGATTGCTGACACGAGGGATTATGGCAGGTTAATGAAGTAAGCCCATCTCACTGCACGAGGAAAATATCATTACCACTTTTTAGGCAGATGACTGGCAACTCTCCTCACAAGCTACATTTGCAGGTTTTATTTTGGCCACTGAAAACACCCTTAAAAATTATTACAAATTTCATCTGGCTACTCAAATAATCCCTGAGTTTTCCCCTTGGTCTTTCAGTGAACTGAGCAAAAGTTTCCACTGCTGCCACCTTTAAGTGTCCCCACAAATCAATCCCCCAAGACCAAAGAATGCTTTGTTAAAGTCCATGTCATGTTGGAGACACCAACTGCTGCTATCCCACAGCAAACCATGATCACAGGGGCAAATTCCAGCAAACAGGCAGGAGAAGTAACCTAAAAGAGCTTGTAGAAGGTACAGACCAACCTCTGGACAGGACAGTTTGGGACATGCCCTTATGGCCCATCCCTGCTTAAAGTCACGTTTGCAGCTAAGTTGAACTTTGTTGAAAATAAGCTACAAAGTAAATACCTGCTTCTACTCCTCAGGCTGCTCAGTTTAACTTTGGCTAAAAACTTTCATCTGTAAGATGAGACAATCATTAAGGTTGGGAAACACCTCCAAGATCAAGTCCAGCCTTTGACCACATACCCCATTCCCACCAAACCGTATCGTGTAGTGCCACATCCACACGTGTTTTAACCATTTCCAGGTGACTCCACCACTTCCCTGGGCACCCTGTCCCAGTGTTGGACCACCCCCTCAAAGAAGAAATTTCTCCTTATATCCAGCCAAGAGGTTTGCCTTTCCTTCAGGAAAGATATCAGGAGAATAAAGCTCGAGCCTGTGCTGCAAAGTGACAGGAGCTGATGTTTTGTGCTGTTCCAAAGCTCAGTTCAGGTTGTATCGAGATAAATATCCAAATAGAACATAAATCCCAGAATTTATTAAGTGAAATGAGGATGAAGGATATTATGAGACTTCAAAACAATCTCAGAAAGCACTCACAATAAAGCAAGGCAGTTATTAGCAATATAAACCAGTCAGTGATTAAAGATTTAACATGTTTTGTTGGACTCACAATTCAGCCACTCTGGAAACCAGCAACGTGCTTGGAGGATTTATCATTCCTTACAGAAGCTTTATAATTCACTTGGAAGAAATAAAGCCCACTTGATCTTGATATCATTCAAGGACTACATTGAAAATTATTAAGAGAGTAGATAATTTTTATATTTTCAGTTGAATTAATGGTAAAACTTATGAGAAATATTGAAAAATCTTGTGGGCTTTTTGGGAAAGCAGAAAAACTAACAAGACCCATTATGAGTTTAACTGGAATTTAGAAAAAGGTACCTTTGGAATATGGTTTATCAATTAATGTGCTTCTAAAACAACCATATTTGTAGAAGGTGGCCTCAAGGCAGGGCTTGGAGCAACCTGGGCTGGTGGGAGGTGTCCCTGCCCATGGCAGGGGGTGGCACTGGGTGGGCTTTGGGGTCCCTTCCAACCCAAACCATTCTGGGGTTCCATGAGATAAACCACAAATAACAGCTTAATCCACAGTCTAGAAACGTTCCTGTTAACTTTAATATACCTTTTCCATTTTCCTTCCATTTTCCATTTATTTTCTTCTGAAATCATTTAGAACTGTGGAAAATAAAATCTGAACTATAATTTTAACATAAAGAACATCAAACATTCACGGGCAGATTGGCATAGAAGTTGAATTCCTTCCACATATTACAACTGGTATTCAAAATAGTCATCTGAGCCTTATCCAGAATATCCTGGCACTACAAATGCACAAAGGACTTTCAAAGAAGCTCCCCGGGTAACTCATTTTACCATCAGTGCTTTTATTTAAGTAAGAAAATGTAAATAATTAAAGATACATTTGCACATGTGGTTGCCTGTGTATGTCATTGCAGGGCTCTAGGCAGGTGTCAAACCCCAAAACTCCTTTGAAATTTCCAGTTGTCAGCTCTTTAGGTGGATGATTATGTTGGAAATGTAGCTCTTAGGTGTTTTCATGGACTCACCTGCAAAATCAAGATGACCCCTGACAATTGTAAAAATTAATACATTAAAAGACTGTGCTGTGCTCAGCCAGCAGAGTAAAAGGTGTGCTCTGAAAAGATCAGAAACAAGGCACCAGAAATGAAAACTGAACTGTGCTGGGGTTTATGTATTTTTTAGAAATTAAGACTTGATGTATCACGGAGTTCAGGAAACTGGGAAGAACTGGAGGTTTATACTGAATGAGAAGAGAACAGTTCTGTTTTCCCATCAAAGCTGGCATATTGAATATTTAAAGACAGGTTGAATATTTAAATAAAAACATTTTTTTCAATAAAACGGAATTCAGTCGGGCCCTTTCTCCCCCACATCATTATTTTCACCATTTGTGACTTCCCTCCACTGGAGTTCTGATACAGCTGATGCAGCAGCTCTGCCCCTGTGTGTTTTCAAAGTGAGCCAGCAAACACTTTCTCTCAGGTGTCCTGATTGTCCCAAGAGCACAAACTGGAGATGTCAAGGTCTTTGAAACAAGGACAAGCCAGTCCAACACCTTGAATCCCCCCAGACCTGCCCCAGACCTTGCTCTGAGAGAGAAAGTGAGAGATTAGGGATAACAGAAATGATGGTTATGAAGGATTAATCCCTCTGGACGTTTGCCTTCCTGGAGCTTAAATCCCCCTCTGCCTCCCCCTCCAGCCTCAAATCACCGAGGGCTGGTTCAGCAGCAGCTCCTGGAAATAAATGTTGGAGGGTGGAAGGAGCAAATCCTTCATTACCTTTTAGGAGTAACTCATTTGGTGACCTTGAAGTGGTTACACAACCGTGTTTTGCAACCGTGGGGGTGAAATGAGGACCACGCTCGGAGCCATCTGCTGCAGTTCATCTCGCCCTTCCCTGCGAGACTGATTGCAAGCCATGTTGCAAACAGATTAGTTTGCCTGGGAGCAATCTATTTTTGGGTGCCACTTTGTAATCTGAAATTACAGAAATGCTATTGTTTAAGGGAGATGTGGAATGACCAATGCAGGCTGCTCGAGTGTGATATTAATGCCACTTCGGTCCAAGTCAATATTACAAAGTGAGATTTCTCCCCTTGGATCGTTTCTCCAAAGCCTGGAAGTAGTGAAGGGCAAACACAAGTGTTTTGGAAGCTGAGTCTGTGTTGGCTGTAGAGCAGGAGTGGTGGAGAGAAAGTCAAGAGGTCTCTCTGATGTTTCTACATCTGTCAAAGTGGTCAAAATGAGCTTGCCTGGCATTGCCCACCCTTCCTGCCAAAGCTCAGCTTCCCAGGGTGAGCTCCAGTCTCAAATGCCTGACCACCCTTTCAGCAAAGAAATTCTTCCTAGTTTGGATATCAGGAAAAGTTCCTCCACTGAAAGGGTGGTCAGGCAGTGGAACAGGTCAGTCAGGGAAGAGGTGGAGTGACCATCCCTGAGTGCATTCAAAGGGGTGTGGATGTGGCTCTTGGGGACATGGCTCAGTGGGGAACAGGGTGATGTTGGGTTAGTGGTTGGACCTGATGATCTCAGAGATCTTTTCCAGCTGTAATGATTCTAGGATTCTATGAACACAGTCTGAAACTGAAGTATCTTGTCACAGCCAGAGAGCACTGATGTGTGAATGTGATCATTGCCAAAATAAAACACCTGAATATTTTGAATAGAGGAAATTCAATCCAATCACATGGAGTGTCTATCACTTGAACTTTCATTTATTCTGGAATTCCAAAGCACTAAGAATAGTCAAATCTGAACTAACATCTCCATTTTAATTTGGGGTGTTTTGTCCTGCAGTGAATACTGAGACATCACAATATTTTTAGAATATGAAAAATAACATAGCTCTGAGGGAATGGCATGAACATTTGCATATGGAAATAGGACAGGTGCAGCTGAAGCCTCAGCTGCAGGCAGGAAAAACTTGTGGCACCAACACCTTGAGAAATATTATTTTGCTAGACTGGGCTTGTTGGAACTTTTCTTTGTTGGGTAGTTCCATAAAAGTCCTTCATAAAAGTGCCATGGTTAATCCAAACCTTAATGAAGTAAGGTGGCTTAAACTAGGTTCACAGAATCTCCTGTGAAGATTTTTACTAATTTTGCAAAAATATACTGGAATACTTGTTCAGTGGCCCCCTTGACTGGCCAGCACTGGTTACTCACTGGCCCCTCTGGGTGCCTCGACCTAAGGAGAGCCACAAAGATGTGAAGAGCTGCCATTCCAGTGTCACTACTCAACCTTCTCTACTCTGGCATTGCTTAAAAACCAGAAAGAATGAGCCAACAAGCAGCTGAAGGTTTCATTTCTCTGGTTTGCTTGACCTTTTCGTAGTTGGCTGAGCATCCTGAGAACATTCCAGATGTTATCAGGCACAAGGATGCAACTGCTGACAGATACCCATGGCCTGCAGCCCTTCCCCACTCCATGCATTCCTTACCCTACTTTTGTACCTGCTCACCATAAACACATCCCTGAAGCCCCCAAGTTTTAAATACCGCATATTTTCACTTCAAAACCCAGAATAAATCTCAATTTATTCTTGAATATGAAGCTTTCAGTCTCCATTCTCTGCCCTAAGTGAATAAATCAATTTCTATTTAAGTAGTAGTATCTTTCTCTCTCTGTTTCAGACTGCAAGAATAGTAACACTTACTCTACACCCAAAAAAAATCACTTCATTGGGTACTTTATGGACGTTGGTACCAACTGAATCACTAATTTACTCTGTCAAATCACATTAATGTTGTCTCAAAATTCACTCTGTTATGTTCAGTGGATCAGAGATGAACTGCAAGGGATTCAGGGGAAGGCCATGCTCAGATTAAACAGTGTATTACAGAAAAACACTTGAAGGAATTAATGGAATTAGTTTGGCTACAGGGAAAGATCTCCATTCAGAATCTACTTGCAGAGAAGGGCCTGGAGTTTTCCTGCTTTACATCACAAACATCCCAAGTTTACTAACTTTCAGTCATGCAGTTTAGTTTTAGTTATAAAATGGAACAGAGACATCATCATACATATGTCCAAAAGTCATCCTGTCTTAACAGTGCTGAAATCAAGATACTCTTTTGAAACGACAAAATTAGCTGAGCCAAAGCTAAACCCTTGGTACAAATCCCCTTCTCCAAACACTCGAGTGTGCCACTTTGGATGCAGCACAGCTATTTCTATTCCAAACAGCTTTCCTGTTCTCTGATTGTTTTCTCTTTAGATCAGTAAAATGTACCAGAACAAACAGGGGAGGCAAAGGAGAGCGGCCAAGGCGGGGGCTGACTCATCCTCTGATGCAAACGAGATCTGTGCATTATTTTAACACATTGTCCCCACCACCAAGCTTCAGATTTTAAAAATTCAAGCAAAAACTTAAAAAAAAAAAAAAAAAAAAATAAAAAAACTACAAAACCACAGTGTTTTCTAAGTTCTGGGTTAGCTAATTAAAAAGTTTACATTCTGAGGGACGAGACATGAAACCAACAGGCACAATTAAAACCTTCTGTGGCACGGCAAGCCCACACTGTTATATAACAGAGCTGGCAGGATGCAGATAAATGGCAAAGCAACGCTGGGCACAACGGGCTTCGTGTTCCTTTTATTAGGAACATTTAATGGCCTTTCCACTCTCTGCAATGAATTAGACGCTCCCGTGTCTGACACTCAAGGAATTAACACGACACAAATCATCTGTAAAAGACTTTTAGCGCAGTGACAACTGATTTGAGCTGCCTTCACTCGCAAGGCAGGAAATTAGTCTTTTGTGAGCAGCCCTGAGAGCACTGAGCAAGAACCATCCTTTTACAAGGGAGCTGGGAATTTAGCAGGAGCACTCAACCCTTCACAGAATCAGACCTTTAATTTTTATTCTGCGAAAGGAACTCGGAAGAATTTGCTTTTAGCAGAATTTATAGAGATGTACTTTATCCACACAGTCCATAATACAGATGAATAGCTCGAGATGTTTACGGTATATTTAAGTACACTCATGGGACCCATCCCAGCTTGATTCTGTAATATCAATTTTGCTCTATATTTGCTGTGGGGAAGATGTTAATAGGCTGTTAAAACAGTCACTAGGAAAAAAAAGATTGAATCAACTTTATAAATCTTAAAGCATCTGATTTTAGTTTTATGTTTATTTCTTTCACTGAGATATCCGAAAGAAGAGTTAGGTTCCCACTAAATCTTTTATAGGTTACACTGTTTTATAGTCTTAAAATGATGGCACTTGGTAGTTAATTTTGCTTCTTGAGGGGGGAAAAAAAAAGGCAACATTATCCCTGTATCACAACTCCAGCTTAACTGCACATTCTGTACCCACTGCACTTTAAGGAACCAGAACTTGAAATCAGGGGTTTCATTCCCCTCCCTCTTCCAAGTTTCCTTGAGGAAAACACTTCATCATTATGGCCCACGCTGTAACAGGAGAGAGATCAGAGCCCAGGGTGGATTAGCCAGCTCAGGGCAGCACCCTCATCTCCAGACTCCTTTAGGATGGCTGATGAGTTTAATTTCTTGGTTGTGAAGACAGAGCACATCATGCAATGCCAACCTGGGTAACCTGTGCAAAGCCTTCAGTGCCAGGGGTTGCCAGGATCCCTCCCAGCCCTTTGCTCCCTATGGCAGGCACACACATGACAATAAAAGGAAGAACACAAAGCAATTGCACAGCCAAGTGCCACTAAAACCCACTGAATCTGAGCTCTCTACACTTGGAAACAATATTGAAGAAGAGATAAGTGCTGCTAGAGGTGAAGGAAATCTGCAGGAGGACAAACTCCTGGTCCAGTCTCTCCTGGTCCAGCTCTTGTTGGTGGCCAGGAACTGCCACTTTCCAATGAAACAGGTTCCAAAGAAAAACAATCTCTCTAACAGCTTCCTTCCCTGCTCCAAAAGCATCTCAAAGCGCATTCAGATTGTTTGGTTTCTGAGTTAATTGAATGAATTGGTCTGCAAGGAGGCAAGTCCAGCTAAAGGAGAGGCCTGTCTTGCCTTTACCTCTGTCACAGAGCTCTGCAAAGCTGCCTTTTCTCCATCTCCTCTGCACAGGCTCTGCTTTTTCTGCCTCGTCCTAAAGAGGCAGCTCCAGTTCTTTGGCCAAGAGGATGCTGAGGGCACTGCTGCACTTGCTACAGATCTTTGGTTCATCCTGCCTTGCACTGAGCTGTGGCTGTCACTGTCAGGGGACAAGAAATCCTAACTGGGATTCAGGCTCACTCCCATTTTGAGACACAATTTAGCTGGCTGGGTCTGGGGTTTTGTTTAACACCCTCCCAGTAGCCCTGTTTCCTTTCCCAGTCTGGCAAAGGTTGTGCCACAGGTAATCCCAGTATCCCCAGGGATGGGACACTTGTGTTCTTCCAGTTGAAAGAAATTATTGGAAGTTTGGGCTAACCTTCCCTCCTGAACACCAGATTTCTTGGCTATTGTTCTAAAGAGAGATTTGAATACTTTTGAAGAATTTCATTCCTTGAACACATATTCCATTCCTACTTCTCTCTAATTACATCAGGGGTAATCCTGAGTTAATTCCAATACAAACAAGAGCAGCCTCTCCAAATTCAGACCGTGCCCTGTCTGAGCATCGTAGGAAAACACCCAATTTGGCTGAAATCAGTGTTTATTTCTAAGGAAAGCAACAACAACTTCCCAGCCATCAAGGACTTTGTGCAGAATTCATTATTAATAAGGATTCAGGTCAGCAGTGACAGAAGAACACACTACCTTCTTTGAAGCTGCGAACTGCAGTCCCCCAAGCCAATATAAAAATCTCATTTAGCAGTGTTTGGCTGTGTGAGGAATTGGGGGAACTTGTCTAAACATGATTTATGAATTCCATTGTGCTTTTATGAACTACCTATACTCTTATATCTTGTGACTTTCTGTACTGTCTTATGACTCCCTTTTATTGTATTGTGCCTTATGGTTCTTATGCTAAGGACACAAGAGAATAGTTTTGGTACATCTGCTCTTAAAGAATTGATAGTTAAGGACTACAAGTTGCTGAATAGGCCTGTCTGGGGAGAACAAATGACCTATGGCACTCTAGAAAAACCAGTTTTCTCCAATTTCCTTGCAGAGACCTGGGATTTGGAAGTTGTGTTTTACCCAGAAGCAAAACAAACATGAGATATTAGTGATAGGTTTTAAAAACACACGGTCTGAGTCACCCACTGAAGGGACCTGCAAAGCAAGTCCACTCAGCAGAGAGTTTCTCACTGCTAAGCTGTGACTGCTAAATTAGAGCAGCCCTGGAGTCCATCAATACACAGACCAGCTCCAGCTGAACTGTCCCATTCCTGTCCAGTCTCAGTTTCATCAGCAAACTCAGAAGTGAGATGTTTCTAGAACAAAGGCAGAGCAGCAAAACTCCTCACGATAATCAGAAACTAATTTTGACCATCTGCAAGCAGGAACACGTGTTTGTTCATCTTTCATTTCCAAACTTGTCAAGGATACAGTCAAAGAAGGGCAGGAAAGGTCCAGCCATTATATCTGACAGAGGGTAAAAGGGCTTTTAAAACTGCTCAAGTGTGGAACTGCTGGACCACTTTTATTATAGGACTTTCATGGTTAAATAAACAAATAATGTTTTCTTGCTGACAATTTATACAGGATTTTATGTTCCTAACAAGGTCTTTGAGCCCTCCAGTCAGCTCGTGGAAGAGGATGAGCTGACAGTACAAAGGAAGAGCAGAAAACAGAGCAGGAATGATAAAACAGAGTCTGAAACCAAATAACAGTGGATGGTTTTGGCACAAGCATCTCTTTCAGGAGGGAATGTTCCTCTTTGTAAACTTAGCCAGGAGCCTTTTCATTTCAGCCAAATGGGACCAGCTCTAACATCTTTATTTTCTTCTCTGCAGTACGATCATTTTCCCTCTCAAAACAAAGAATCTCATCTTATAATGTAACTGGCTTCCACAGACAGTTTTATTTTGAAACCAGGTGGATTTGCTGTCTTAAAAAAAATAAGGAATCCTGAGTTTTGGGTTGGAAGGGACCTTAAAGATCATCTCATTCCACTCCCTCTGGTTGTTCCAAGCCCTGTCCAACCTGGCCTGGAACACTTGCAGGGATGGGGCAGCTGCAGCTTCCCTGTTTTAAGGGTTGCAGTAGGACTGCAAGTTTTCCTTCTACTACAAAACAAAAAACCCCCATGGGATTTTTGAACCTTTATAGACTTTTTACCCTTTTCTGTCACAAATATTCCAAGAAAAGCTGGTAGAAAGTGAACAAGCAGGGCTGGGCCTCGCTATCCCAGTTGATAACCTGAGGTAAACAGGACATTTTAAACACATAATTCTGGTAGGTTTTCTTAGATGTGCTGCAGCTTTGCATTCCCTGGGAAGGCTGGAGGCAGGATACAATTATATTCATATTTATGACTGTGTTTTGTGTAACAGATAAACAAGAAAGGTTCACTCAGAAGATAAAATCTATTATCTTACAACAGTATGTTAACAACTAAAGCAGCCAACAGCTCAAGGACTCCACACTTCACTGAGGATGCCAGCTAAGAGCTGTTATTCAGATAATTTCTAGAGGAGAAGCTTTGAAGTGGGTTAAAACCCACAAGATTATTTAAAAAAAAAGTTCTATCACGACAAGAATCTAAAAAGATTCCTGCAAACACCTTTTAGATAATTTCATGAGTTCCACAAACAGAATTAATTTAGGATGTTTATTTTTAACAGTTCCTTTGTATAGCAAAATTCAGAAGATGAAGTGGTAGAAAACTGAATATGAAGAGTGAATAACAAAGATTGGAAAAGGACATAAAGACACTGTTAATAGTGAGAGAACATTTAAAAATAGCAAGTTAAGACAGACATCTGTACAAAACCCTCTGCATGGTGACATCAGCTCCCACTAGAAAGGGTGACATAAACTGAAGCTATTTATACTCTGTAAAATTATTGCCATTTTGAGACAATTTTAGGAGAAACATCTGACAACTCTTATTTTACAGTGACTTTGTTTTGGTTGTGTCCAATAATCACTGCAGATATAACCATGAGACTGGAACATCCCAGTTCCTGGGTTATTACTGAATCCCTGAGTTTTGACTTAGAGAGCAAGTGGGGTTTGTCAGAACAACAAAATAGCTAGATATTCCTAAAAGAAGCTGGGATATAGAGATGAATATAATAAATGACCTATTTAAGACTCTGATAATTCTCTTTCAATATCATTGGAACATGATTAACGAATGTCAGTTAGATGGACTCACAATCCTTACTCCTTCACTGTTTGTAAAGAGAACTGATGCACCAGTCTGAGTTGTAGATTAATGTAATGCTTCTTATTTACCACTTAGGGATGGTTTCACTACTAAATTCCAACTCTATTTAGCCCAGAAGAGTAAGTTTTCCCTTTTAACTAAGATCCCACGGTAGCAATTAGTAAATACCACATCCTTTCCCAACACAAGCAGACACACCAAGGTCATGGGCAAAGATCTCTCCTGTTCTCCTCCCTTTGAGCAGTTATTAAAGCAGGCATGGGCAGCACTATCCTGGCCTCTGGAAAGGCAATGGAACTTTGATCCTGCCTTCCCAGCACAAGGCATGGCTGTGCCTCGAGCTCTGTGGTGCACTGAGCTCTTTGCCTCTCAGCACAAAGGGAAGCAAACAGCGACCCTGTCCCGGTGCCTCGCTGCAAACAAGGGCCAACCTGGCCACCCAGCTGAGCTTTTCTTTGGTCTGAAGATTCAGACTGTCCTTTAGACCATCCTGATGAAAGCATGTGTGTCCACGGACCAAATATTTCCCATTTGTCACATCTCGTCCAGGATCTAGCTGTGATTTTTGTGGCTGGAAGTCATGCCCAGCAAGCTGGTTCCGTTGAGAACCCACTGAGCTGGCAGGCAGTTCCCCACTGTGACTTGGGCTGAAAGCTAAAGCTAAAAATGAAAGTACTAATCCATTACAAGTATGTATTAAATTTGTTGAGAAGGGGCTGACAGATCACATTAAAGCCTGTGCCCTTAAGCATCAGGTGGCAAGTGACTCGTGATACATGATACCACTATTGACCTTTGAATTGTGCAATTTATAAGAAAGCAAAAACCAGGCTTTTTTGCCTTGCATGTAAACTAAACCAAAGGGGGGAAAGCTCCACGCTGACATCATAAGACAAGCTGTCTGTAAAGCTAAAATTTAGTATAGTTAATAAGTGAGTAATGTGTGTGTGATACCAGTTTGAACACAAATCTTATCATTCCCTTGTTCCTTTCAATTTTTATCTCTACATATTCCATGTGGGTGAGTTGGTCTGTAGTGACTTTGATTCTGGTGCTATAACGGTTTTCCCAAATAAACACACTTCAGCTCTCTCCTGAGTCTCCAGGACCCACAGGATACCTGTCAGTGCCTGGAAATCCTGCCACAGGATTTTTCTCATGGAATGGTCAATGGGCAATTCTCCAAAAGAAAATACTCTCTATGGCACATCAATTGAGTTTACTACAGTGAATATTTAGTGGTAAGGGAAATAAAGAAGAGTCAGGAATGAACTCCTGGAAAGTGGTGATGCTGTGGTGGTGATGCTGGATTTATGGTTGGGCTTGATGATCTTAAAGATCTTTTTCTACCTTAAAAATTCTGTGATTTAAGTCCCTTACAGGCAGCTTTGGGGGATATTGCATAGAAACAGTAAACATAATGTTTATCACAATAAGCAATCATTATGGATCTTGTCATTCTTTGCATTTATAAAGCATTAAGGGCTGTGTTTTAATTCATGTTCTCCACTAATGGAGGCAAACAATGTGCTGTGAACAGCAGAGGAGCCGTTCAGAGCTCGCTCTTGGCAGGGTGAGGCCAGTGATCCTTGTGCCATGGTGGGGAGCCCAGTGGCCCAAGAACCTCCTCCAGACCATCACCAGGCCTGCTCAATATCTGCTCCTTCCTGGAGAAGGACATCGAGGAGAGGAGCCAAGGCAGAGGCTGCACAGATGGCACATTCCCCGTGGCCCAGACCCAGAATTCCAACGTGCCACAGCACCAATAGCTGGGGAAGTGACGTGGAACAGCTTCAGAGGCATCACAAGTGGCATCAGCAGGACCAGCAGCATCAGCTGACAATTGTCCTTTGGATTTATAATTTTACAGAGTGTAATTATGTTCTTTGTATGAGTCCAAGCAAATAGAGAGGCAGTAGTGAGAAATGCTTTAGGACAAGAGTTGAGTTTTGGCTTATTTCTAACCTCACACCACCAAACAGTGGGCAATTATCTCTGATCATATTTCAGACCTCTGCCCAAACACAGAATCCAAATTATTATTGATGCTGGACTTCATTCTCTTTCAGTTCACACTGATGTAAAGTGGGAACAGCATCATTGAGTTTCATCAGTGAAAGACTAATAAAGTATTATCAGAACCAACTGTGTGATTTGGGGTGTATTTTAAAGTCTGTGCACACTTATCCTGCTGGGTCCCATTTTCAGCAGCAATAAACTGGGACATATCCACTGAAATCAGGGAAGCCACAATAATTCTGACCAGCTGAGCCCGTATTCTCAGAAAACTTTGATTTGAGAACAGAGCCTGAGAAGTTAATCACACTTTATTCTAGGGGGAAGCTCTGCTTCTGTCAAATTCCCTGTCTGCAGTGTTTTTACAGACCATTTGGAATTTTCCTGCTAGGTTTCCTGTTTTCTAAAACACAGACTGTGAGCCACTCGCAGATTTTTTCTGACTGTGAAGCCAGAAAAAGAAAAGGATTGCAGAGACAGTTCTCTCAGATTGGTCTTCCCTGGATTTAAAAGCCTTCAGGAAACATTTGAGGTAATCCAGAAAGATTGAGGAGTACAGATGTACCTCCCAGGATGTGAGAACTAATGCATGTAATAACCGTATTTCTTTAAAATGACTTTCTCAGGCAGAGTTAAAGGCATAGATGTAACTAAGGGATTGGACTCAGGCCAAGCTGTAATGGCTCTGCTGTTTATCTTTTTTTTTTTTTCCACTTTTCCCCCTCAGCAGAAAGAGCAGAACAAGCATTTTACTAAGAGATTTAAGGTTTGCTCTCATTCCCTCTCTTACTCAGCCCTCCTGCCCCAAACGTGCCTGGGTCACACAAATCAAAACCTAAATTGGCTGAGCCACAGCAAAACCAGAAAGCCCAGTGCTCTGGCTGGTTTTACTTTCTCCATCTTCTAGGAGGAAAGGGAAGATGGATAAGACAAAGCATTCAATATTTTAGTATTAATATATCAAAGCAGGAAGAGTAAAAAATTGCAGGTTATACAGAGTTCAATTTAGCAGTGGCCACTCTGTCACCAAGGTGCTTGAGATTTGTCTTAGATAGAAGTTATTTTCTTAACATCTTTATCAAGAGACCGTGGAGCAGCCTCTGAAAAGGGTGGGTTTGTTGTTTTTTTTCCACTGCTTTTCATATAAACACAGGTTTTTCTGCTTAGACTCCTCTCTGCTGTGCTGACCTAAAAACTAAGAGCCAAGGCTTGATTTGTGCTGCCCTACAACTGCTTTTCAAACCTATGTCCACTTATTAAACACACAAGGAGAAAAGTTCCTCCTGAGATGGCTGATACAAACAATTAAATACTTAGAGCTCAGAAGACAGTTTTGGAACCCTGTTCTGGATGTTTCAAGTTGTTCAAGTGATAATACCAACTGCTTCTGCACCTCTCCCTGGAAACTCGGGGTGAAGATGACCTTACATCCCAGAGAAAGGTAATGTGTCTCATGTAGCACACAGAATAGGCTAGGAAAAGAGGAGTGTGGCTTTCATGCCTCTGGATTTTATCCATTTCTAGTTGCTAGGTCTTTTCCAGCCAGCAACCTGCTATACCAACCTTCAGAACATATATTTTACATATGTATATAAATATATATATACACAGATATATGCCTAAAAAACCTCAAGTGCCAAGCACAGAAGTGACCCAATGCTATTTTTCCTACTATTCTTGTTCCAGTCTCTCCTAATACTATTCTTGTTCCAGTCTCTCCTAATACAAGCAGCAAGCCCTGAGCTCTGGCTGAGGACAGATTGTTATTCTCCTCCCCTTCCTAACTGTGCAATTCCACCTTATTTCCCAGTGCCTCCCCCTGGGCTAAGTTCTGCCTTTTGAAATCCACGCTGCAGAAAGCAAAATTTGGCCTCTTTCCATCATCTTACAAAGTAATTTTCAAGGTTAACCACAGGAAAGGCAGGTGAATTATGTGCAAACAATCACCTGCAAAGACCTTTCTTCGGGGGCTCTTGCCTATCCCGTCCCTTTGCTCGGCATGAGCCGTGGCAGAGGACAGACACAACGCACTGCTGACCAGGAAATTGGGCAGAGAATTTAGATTTATGCACTGCAATAATAAGCAGCTTCACAGCAAGGCTTGCACGGAGAAAATAAAGATGAAAACTCACCTTCGTTCCTGCCAAAATCTCTGGAAAACAAAAACAAGCCTGTAATACAATCCTGCTTGTAAAAATGCTTCAGGGGGCTTATGTTCCAGAGCTGGGAGCATAATAAATTAAGTAGTGGATGCCTAGGACAAAACCCTGTGGGATAACTAAGCCAACCCAACAGGTGGAGAAATTGAAAACAAATTGATAGCCTTGGGACAGGAAATATTAGAAGCAAGCAATTATAATGCCAGACTGTCTGGGATGAAAGGCAAGGAGAGGCAGCGATGATTTGCATCGATACAGCACCAGGAGTGGGGAGGGGGTCAGGTGATGTCCCAGAGCTTTGCACAGCAATGGGACTTCAGAGCTCCCAACAGCTGAAGGTAAAGAGGGGAAAAAACAACCCAACATAAAAACCTAAACCAAACCAACAAAAGCTGGAGTGTATTTTAAAGCAAAAGAGAGTGGTTTCTGTCATGTGGGAACCGAGGCAGGCAGCTCACTGAATAGGAGCCTCCATGGTATCCGTGCCCTGAGGAACTTGGGCAAAGCCAGTTTTGTTCCACAGCATCCCTGGAAATCAAACCTTGCCCGCTGCTTTTGTTCTCTAACATGAACAGATGGAGCAAAGGAAGGAGATATCCCTTGTTGCCCACAATGCCCCTTTTCCATGTTTTCCTTGTTCACCTCCACACTCTCCCAAGAAGTTGGCTACCCAGGTTGTACTCATTGGCTCAGTGCAGCACAGGGCACACCTTTCATTTTAATTTTGATTTGATATTTTTGATGCAAACAGGCACTTGAGCCGTTCTGCCTCTCCCTGAAAGCTGTGTCTGATATATAGATTCTTCAGAATTAGCCACTAACAGCTGTAAATCATGACCTTTGGTTGAATGCACCTTTTCTGTGATAAATTTGTAATTAACTGCAGGTTGGAAGACAACTCCAAGATCATCAAGCCCAACCTTTGACCATCTCTCATGAGGAGTCGGGAGCTTGGCACAGGAAAGGTGATTGCAAAGTTTCCCCAGAAAAACCTTCCTCACAGATATATTCAGAAGGCTTAATATTTTGAAAGCAGCTACCCAATGGAAATTGCCAGAGAAGCTCTCTCTGTAATTACCATTTTACCACTTGAAAAGCTTGGCTGTGTCATAGCAGTGGCTCAATTAAGTTGAAATGCAGGACTGCTCCTGATGGTTGTGAACAACATCATAAAGCATTTGCTGGTCTCCTGGAAATGGGCACAACGTGCACTGCACTTTCCTTCTGAGCAGAGGCTCAACACATTCCCCACATTTGGAACCAGCACAGGTGCTGTCTCTTTTAATACAATTTGATGTCATTTATGCTTCACATCAAAATAGTTCAGCTCCAGGCAGTGCAGGAGTAGGTGCTTTGGGGAGCCTGTCTGCTTCCCAGGAAAAGCTCAGGTAAAACTGGCCCAGCTCTCCCCGAGCACTGAGAAATTCCAGGCACTTAGCTTTGGGATACAACAGAGAATTGAGATGGAGGGAGCCAGGGAGCTCTCACAGTCCTGCTGATTAGGCTGCACTCATTAGAAAGGCCTGGGATTCAAATGCTTCTACAAGAAACCCGATTACAGACAAGATCTGATGTAGCAGGTCACTTCTGCAAGGCTTTCAAGACCTTTCACTTCCCAGCTCCATGCAGGAGCACAGGCAAGGACTGGAGAAGCATTTTTGGATAACAATCTGAATGCAAGAGCAATCAGCTCATCTGCTGAGACAGGTGATTCAGGGCAAGGGAATGATTTAAAGATCATTCCCTGTGCTACAAAGCTCCTTTGCATAGACTGTGGAAGGATTAGAGTCACCTTTTGCTGCTCTCAAAGACAGCAGCAAGAATGAAGGGTTCATGTGGTTGCATGCCCATGGAAGGGGCAGATTGCTCTCCTGTCTCCCCAGCAGTAGAGAAAACACTGGTCAACTGTTTTTGTCATTCTTCAAATCCAAGAAAAAAAAATTCAATAGTAAATTTTTAGTGGTTCTTTTCCCAAGATGGAGAAACTACATAACCATGAAGGTAGAGGCTTGACTAGACAATGTTTGCATCATAAATAAGGATGATTCCCTCTTTGTAAAGAGTGTAAAAATAAACAAATATGGAAATTTTCAGAGAAGGCCTTTAAGAAAATGTTGTCTCTAGCTGATTTCCTTAAGCATGCTCATTTCAGCTGCATTGTTTGCCATGCTGTGGTGCTTATCTCTTGCCCCAGTAGGGCTGTCTGTACTCATAATCAAGAATATTGTGAAATTACCAAGAGCATAAAATACAAGTTATACAAGTTACACTGTGCATTCAATGCCAACACTGTTCTTTAGGTCTGGATCTGGACTAATACAAGTTACAGCTGAAGGCCTTATAACCACACCAAACATTTCCTAACCCTAAATGAGAACAGGGACTGCTGTTCAGCAATCCCCCTAAGCCAAAACAGGACAGAGACCTGCTTCATTTTGTACCCAAAAGTTAACACAGTGTCACACCACCCTCTGCACAGTTCTGACAGTTCAGGGCAGCCTCCAAAATCAGAGTTTCTTGAAGGCAGGACCCTGGAACAGCTCAGTTTGGCATTGGTGTTATCCTTGACAAGATAGATCAGAGTAAAAGGTCCAAGTAGCCATTGGGTCTATAGTTTGCTGAGAATAAAAGACTACTGAGCATGTTCATTTTGGCCACTCAGCTGGACAAGGGACCCTGGGGGAGCACAAACCCACACTGAGCTGTTGTAAGGAGATATAAATCTCCTTTGACTGGATGGCCACCGGCCATGAAGCGGCTACATAATAAATGTTAATCATTTTGGACCTGATGGAGGATTAAAAGAGTCAGACTTCCTTTTGTGTGGTAAGTTGGGAAAGGCTGGGGATGCCCTGGAACTGCTCTGTGCCAGAGTCACAGGGATGCTGTGGTTTGAAGCAGGATGCCCTCAGCCCAGAGCAGCAGTTACAGCACGACAAGAAAATGACACTCAGACCACACCTGGGCCCTTCCTAAAGCACATTGCTCAGTTTTCCACATTTCAGCATCATGGGTGATATATTTTCAGAAGGATTTTTTTTTCAATTCACCACAATAAAACTATCTTGAAGGAACGTCATGAGCTTTTTCAGGGACAACAGTGTAGGAGAAATATGAGGTGGGGGTCACTTAGTGCTCTTCAAGCATTAAATTCCATTCACCTTCCTTTTTTCTGCCATAATTTTCCCAAAGTTTTAAAAAGCAGCAAGAGGCTGAGTACAAGAAAATTCTCCTCCTGGGCTGTTACACTTATAAAAAACATGCAATTAAGATGCCATTTTAATTCACTTCATGATTTCTCTTGTTTATGGAACATAATCTATCAGACCACTCTTTGGGTAGGACCTTCTTCATATTCTTGCTGTGACAGTCACCCCGACTCTGTCACTCCCTCCGAGCCTCCCTTCTGCCCATGGTCAGCAATTCTACTGCTATGGGAAAACTTGGTTTCTTCATTTCAATTATTTTCAAGCCTTTCTGCACAGCCTACCCGAAAGGAAGTGTGATGTTAATGTGAACCGTGTATTTATAACCACTTTGCTTGAGCTTGGAAGTGACAAATACTCCTTGTTTCTAACATTCCCTCGAGCCTTCTGTAGAGTGTGATTTCTTATTTTATATTTAAAAACCTCAATCTCAGTTCTTCTACAGCTCCCAATGAATCTCTATATATTATACACAGACATGAACACACATAAAATTGCCAGTCCAAAGCTGGAGGCAAAAAATTAAATTTTATTGATAAATGATGCTAACCAGGTTTGACATTTGACCAAACTTGTTAAAACAATCAGAATATCTGATAACATTAAAGCTAATAAAGATGAAATATCCACTATTACAAATTACAGCACGCAGCCCAAGATTTATCTTCTGCATAATGATACTAAACCAGGCTGTCTTTATAAACTCTAACATGCTCTTGTGCTCAGACTAACAGCTGCTGCAAACACATTTAAAGGCTACAAATTAATTCAAGGTGCATTATCACATATTTTATACAAATTCTTAAATCTTGTGGCATTGGAAAAAATGTATTTAGGTTGGAATCATTCAGGAATTCAGTCTGTTATTTTGTACTGAGCTACACTAAAAAACCTGAAAGGAATCCATGAGCAAACATATTTCTGTTAGACAGGATCACATAGAGATGAAGAGGTCAAAGGACTTGACTGAACTGGGAATTTTCTGCAGAGAGTTGCAGGGAAATTAAGAATTGTTGTATGCCAAACAGTGGGTAGTAGCTTAGAAAAAAAATAAATAAAAATCTAGGTGTACACTGCAATCAAAGCTTGGAGGAAGAGACCAGAGTCAAGAGAGTGGTACCTACAGACACAGGGTTGGACAGAGCAGCTGTGCAGTTACACTGAGAGAGACAAAGGGTAGAAGAGAATAAAGATGAAAAATTGCTTTAAAAGGAGGCTGTACAAGACTTGGATAAAGCATTGAACTTTATCATCTTCTCTGGAGAGGGATGGAGGCCAAGACAACATGATGGAGGTGATAGAATGAACAACTGCCGTGTGCTTGGCATGCTTTTAATTAATTAACTTCATAAAGGCTCTAAACTGAAAGAGAGTAAATTAAGATTGGATATTGGGAAGAAACTGGTCCCTGGGAGGGTGGGCAGGCCCTGGCACAGGGTGCCCAGAGAAGCTGTGGCTGCCCCGTCCCTGGGAGTGTCCAAGGCCAGGTTGGATGGGGCTTGGAGCAACCTGGGCTGGTGGGACTGGATGAACTTTAAGGTCCCTTCCAACCCAAACCATTCTGGGATTCTGTGATTCCATGAATTTCCAAAGCAGGATTGCCAACTACAAACACAAGGCAGACCAGTGAAGGCTGGGTTAATGAAACTTCTAAAAGAAGCCCATTCTGACATCTCTTTTCCAACTCTTTGTCCCAGTGCCCAGTGGGGATGTTTGGACATTTACATCTGTGCCGAATTCCCACTTCCTGCTGGAAGTCAGGAGATTTTTTCTTTGCTTGCTTGTTTTGGCAGGGAGAAAAAAAGGCTTGTCCCATCCAAACTAGGCAGTATCTAGAGAAAAGAGAAAGCAACCCCTTGATTCTGGTTCAGCATTCCTGGGGATGTCTACGATTTATCCAGGGAGGTGGCTGGAGGAGTAATGAAAACTTCTGAGACAGAAAGCAGGCAAAGATTCCTCAAGTCTTAACCATTTAAAGACCAGTTTCCCTGGGTAGGTAGTAGAAAATCTCATGCATCCTTTCTTCTGAACTAGAGATGTTGGCCAGAGAAAACTCAGACATCAATGGGAGTTTAATGGTAAAATCTGCCCAGATCTGGATTAACCCTGAGCTGACATGGGAAGGGAGCCTGGGCAGAGGCCAAACCAATGTGGCACTAGGAGAGTCCACACCTTGAAAGACAAACCTCCCAATGCAGGACAGTTTTAGAACGAGGGAGTCTGGAGAAGCTCAGAGGGTGGGATGTGCTCCCCTGGCATTGCCAAGGACCTGCCAAGTGACTGAGAGGCTTTTTGCAGGCAAAGTTGAGCTCTAGTCTCTCTGCACAAGCACCTGCTTAGTTCTGCTTTCCTTTGCTTCATCCTTTTTACAGAATTTCCTCTAACAGAATAAATTTGCATGGAAAAAGGCCTTTGTTTTATTGGAATCTATCAGTTGCTGGTGCTTATCCCTTGCAAAAGTCATAATCCTTTCTTTGTCACCAGCACCATTTTGCCACAACCAAATGCAATGTCACAAATGAGATTATGACTTCACATAGAAAACAAACATCTGGATCCAATGAATCCCTGCAGAACAAAGACCCTCTTTTCATGCAAATCAGTTCAGTAATAAAAATTAAGGAAAAAAATAAATCCATTGTGATGGATGAGCAGAATTCCCTCCAGATAAAGGGAATTGTCATAGTGTGTTCCCATGCCACATCAACCAGATTCAAAAGAACAGATCTATTTTCATAGAAGTGTGAAATCCTGAAAACTACTCACATTAAAAGGTATCCATTCAAAATGAATTTAAGCCTTTTATTTGTGAGGCTGCCAAAAGCTTTTTGTCCTCTGACAGCCATTGCCACTTGAGCAATTTGCATACAAAACTAATTGAAAAGAAAACATTTGGGGTTTTTTTGTTTGCTTAAACAAATAAATAAATCCAGGAATTTAGAAACATTGTGATGGAAACCTTCTCCACACCAACCATAGAATCACAGGGTTTGGGTTAGAAGGGACCTTAAAGCCCATGCAGTGCCACCCCCTGCCATGGGCAGGGACACCTCCCACCAGCCCAGGTTGCTCCAAGCCCTGTCCAACCTGGCCTTGGACACTCCCAGGGCTGGAGCAGCCACAGCTTCTCTGGGCACCCTGTGCCAGGGCCTGCCCACCCCCAGTCCTGGGGGCAGTTTTGGGTGGCACAATATAAGAAAGATTTAAAACTGTTGCAGGGAACAAATCTACCCTCCATCATATTCATCACTGATGAATGCACAGCCCTACATGCTGGATTTACACTCTTCCAAAGCTCCCACCAGACTAGAGACAAACATAGGCCCTGAAAATCTGAGGCTGTTTTTTTGGGTGGTTCCACTGAACTAATCATCAAACAAACCTGAAATTGCCATTTATTTTCACCCTGGCATTTATTGGAACACTCCCAAGACTTTTTGTGATGCAGCTTCAGCTCAGGTGCCTTCACATGAGCAGGGGAGATGTAAACTAGTCCAAGCAGGATGTTCTCAAGGTGCTCCTCACTCACTCCAAGTGTAAAAGTTTATCATCATCCCCTCCTGCTAGCAGCCTGAACGTGCACCAAGGCAAACACAGAACCACAGAGTTATTTAGGTTGGAAAAGACCTTTCAGATCCTCCAGTCCAACATTCCCCCAGCACTGCCAAGGCACGTCCCCAAATGTCACATCTCCATGTGTTTTAAATACTCCACATGCACGTCTTTCCAGCTCGGGGTGGTGGAGCAATACAAATATTCACATGACACGGAAAGTTGTCCAATTTATCCAGAGTAAAAAGGCTGACTGTAAAACAATAATCTGGGCAGCAAGTTTACAAGCTTGTATTCACCATTTACCAGCCTGCAAGTACATCTGAAGGAGCCAAGTCCTTTATAATCAGCGAGCCCTGGAATTTGCTCCCAACAAGGTTCTCTTTTCTCACTTTGACAACTCTCATTAACAGCTGCCTTCCCTACACGCTCCGTGCGGAGGGGCCGATGTGACCTGCATGAAAATGCACAGAGGGGAAGCTCTTTGCAGGCTGCCAGATTTAAATTCAGTGCAAACATTCGTGGAAAGAGGAGGGAAGGGAAGGGAACAGAGAGGGAAGAGCATTTCAAAAACAGTCAAGGAGCAAGACAAACATTAGTGGAATAGCTGAACTGGTCTCCACTGAGAGCATTAGGATGGACTCAGGAACAGTGTCCTTCAGTTCTCACTTCCTTCTCCAAGCAAAAGTTACAACACGAAAAAGGAACTTTGAAGTATTTTTTCTTAACACCCAGTATTACTATTTTCACTAATAACATTATCAGCTATTCTCAAAAGGTTCCCTAAGTCCCAGAGGTCCAAATGTGGCCTCAGAGGCTGAGTCAGGAAAAGCAGGTCCCCAGCACACATCACCAAGCAGCTCATACTTAATGCTGACTGAGGATTTAGCCCCAATTTAAAGTTCCCACTAAGGAGGTGTGAATTTCTGTTATTTCTCAGTAGAGAACAGTTATTTGGCAGAACAGAGCAGTGAAGAATGAAACCATGAAGTAAGAACAGCAGCTCTGAAAGACAAGGAGATACATGGAGGTCTTGATGGACTAAACATCTCTTTAATGAATAAGAGCAATTAAGTGTTACTTTCACCTGCTCTTTACCTTTGGGTTTGGTTTTTTTTTTTTTTACAGTTACTAATGTATTTTCTCCAAAATTTAGTTTCCTTTTTAAATGCATGAAAAATCTGCATTTTCCACTTGAATGACATGGAAAGCAACACACAGATCTGACAAGTCTTGATTTGAGAGAAAATATTGTTTTCTCAAGACCAACCTACCCACAAACATAGATTATGTTTGGGAAATCCCTCATCAAAACTGTTCCAAGCAACAACACATCTGTTCTTATTTACAGACATAAAAAAGGCAGCTCCCAATCAACAAGAAGTGGCATTAATTTTGATTTACTATTTGCAAGCTGCAAAAGTATTTTAGAGGCCACCCCTAATTCATACACACAAACTCTCTTCCCCCACACATACTTTGTTTCAGAAAACCTTCAACTCTGTTTGGAGAAATCCTTATTCTCTGCTCGGCCAACATCTTATTGCCATTTGCAGCTCAGTAACTGAAGATATTGGTTTTGCCTCTGAATTCAGTCTAGTTTGCATTTTAAAATGGTTTTATACACCATAAACTCAGGAGGTTCCTCCTTTGAGGAACAGTCGTACACAGATGGCACGAGGGAGGCAGAATTGGAACCTGCACAGTCCGAGAATCACTGAAGTTGGAGAAGACCTCTAAGATTATCGAGTCCAACTGTCAACCCAGCACCACCACCACGTTCACCACCAAACCATGTCCTCAGTGCCACATCCACATGTTTGTTGATCACTTCCAGGGATGGGGACTCCAATCCCCTTTCCACGAATAATTGTTTCCAAATATCCAATCTGAACCTTCCCTGGTGCAACTTCAGGCCATTTCCTCTCATCCTGTCACTTTTCACCCAGGAGAAAGGACCAACCCCCACCTGGCTACAACCTCATCCTGGGAGTTGTCAGGGTTACACATTTGAAGTGTCTCTTGCTTTCCCCCCAGTGCAACCTGGTTTGCTTCCAATGACACAGAGTCCTCTGGTCAGTCATTTAAAGGTGTTTTGGAGATGAGATGTGCAACAATCAAACTAACCAGAGTTAGAAATGGTTCTAGAGAAGATATTACTGGCACGTATATTCCAATTTCCATCAGGCATCGTGGAAAAGCAAGGGTACACAAACCTCTGCCCCAGCAACTGGGCACATGTTTAGCTTACCCACAAAGTACCAGCTTTAACCCACAAAACCCTGCATGGCTACAAATCAAGCAGAAACAAAGAGCTTTACAATCNGTTTTTTTTTTTTTTACAGTTACTAATGTATTTTCTCCAAAATTTAGTTTCCTTTTTAAATGCATGAAAAATCTGCATTTTCCACTTGAATGACATGGAAAGCAACACACAGATCTGACAAGTCTTGATTTGAGAGAAAATATTGTTTTCTCAAGACCAACCTACCCACAAACATAGATTATGTTTGGGAAATCCCTCATCAAAACTGTTCCAAGCAACAACACATCTGTTCTTATTTACAGACATAAAAAAGGCAGCTCCCAATCAACAAGAAGTGGCATTAATTTTGATTTACTATTTGCAAGCTGCAAAAGTATTTTAGAGGCCACCCCTAATTCATACACACAAACTCTCTTCCCCCACACATACTTTGTTTCAGAAAACCTTCAACTCTGTTTGGAGAAATCCTTATTCTCTGCTCGGCCAACATCTTATTGCCATTTGCAGCTCAGTAACTGAAGATATTGGTTTTGCCTCTGAATTCAGTCTAGTTTGCATTTTAAAATGGTTTTATACACCATAAACTCAGGAGGTTCCTCCTTTGAGGAACAGTCGTACACAGATGGCACGAGGGAGGCAGAATTGGAACCTGCACAGTCCGAGAATCACTGAAGTTGGAGAAGACCTCTAAGATTATCGAGTCCAACTGTCAACCCAGCACCACCACCACGTTCACCACCAAACCATGTCCTCAGTGCCACATCCACATGTTTGTTGATCACTTCCAGGGATGGGGACTCCAATCCCCTTTCCACGAATAATTGTTTCCAAATATCCAATCCGAACCTTCCCTGGTGCAACTTCAGGCCATTTCCTCTCGTCCTGTCACTTTTCACCCAGGAGAAACGACCAACCCCCACCTGGCTACAACCTCATCCTGGGAGTTGTCAGGGTTACACATTTGAAGTGTCTCTTGCTTTCCCCCCAGTGCAACCTGGTTTGCTTCCAATGACACAGAGTCCTCTGGTCAGTCATTTAAAGGTGTTTTGGAGATGAGATGTGCAACAATCAAACTAACCANACCCCCACCTGGCTACAACCTCATCCTGGGAGTTGTCAGGGTTACACATTTGAAGTGTCTCTTGCTTTCCCCCCAGTGCAACCTGGTTTGCTTCCAATGACACAAAGAGTCCTCTGGTCAGTCATTTAAAGGTGTTTTGGAGATGAGATGTGCAACAATCAAACTAACCAGAGTTAGAAATGGTTCTAGAGAAGATATTACTGGCACGTATATTCCAATTTCCATCAGGCATCGTGGAAAAGCAAGGGTACACAAACCTCTGCCCCAGCAACTGGGCACATGTTTAGCTTACCCACAAAGTACCAGCTTTAACCCACAAAACCCTGCATGGCTACAAATCAAGCAGAAACAAAGAGCTTTACAATCCCAGTGGGAAGAGAAGCTGTGAATTTTGCGGGTCTGGAGCCTGCAAAAAAGCTGAACAACTGTTTGGATTCATCAGACAAACACCGGCTCCCCAGAGACAGCCCAGCACTGGAGTGCTCAGGTCACAGCTCCGCATGGGGCTGACAAGGGGATGACTCAAATGTACTTCAAAGGATGTAAATATTTGTGAGACTGGCAGGTATAGGGGAAATATTTACCATAAACAGGAGCAGGAATTAAACAGCATGCCCAGAATGGTGCCACGGCTTGCTGAGCAGGAGATAACGTACTTCGTATTGGGGAGACATCTTTATGATGTTATTTTGCTCATCTCATGGTAACTAACGTGCAGAACAGGAGGGTCTGACCATCATGTTAGTCCTCCTTGGTCTGCATGCAGCCCTCTATCCCAATCCAAGGTCATGGCATTCCCTGCAAACACCTCGCTCTGTTCTTCCAAGTGTGAAACTTCTGGTTAGAAACACATCAAGACTCTTTGACAGCCCATAACTCTCTCCCTCCTCTCCGAGGGCCATCCCTTCAGAACAAAACACGGCTCACGTTGGAGCTGCTGGGAAGGGCACTTGGGCATGGTGGGGATTCATGCTGAACATCTCCCTTGAATTTGGGGGAATATGCTCCAAGTCTCCCCTGCATACTGATGAAGTGTTATGCAGAAGAGCTGGATTGCATTAAGTAAAACAGTTTTTGATGATAAAGAGGAAGAATGAGGAGCAGAAATATAAGTAAAGACCCTTCCAGTGCTCTATGATGACAAAAACATTGATGAATAGTGATACCAGTTTCTGCTCTGGCACAGACTCCACAGAACTCTGCAGGGAGAGCTCTGATTCCCAGGTTTGCTCATTTGTATGGCAGAGAACGACAGGCAGTGACTCCAGCAGACAAAATACAGGATATAGGAGTTCAATTTACCTGATTTCTGTGACCTCTTACATTCCACCTAACATTCTTATCTGTATGTCTTCCCTAATTTAATAAGACAAACAAACTCACAATATTGGAAGAGAATTATCATATCTGTACTTTTTTGGGAGATATTAAGCTGGAAGTACTGCTGCTGGCCTTTAATAAAAGGTAGAAAGGGTGTAAACAACATTCACTCCACTGCAAGGCAGAGGCAACATTAACCATCTGGCTCAGCCTATCTTCTGGAATAAAGAGTGATTTAACTAAAATGGCATATTTTAAATATATATAATATTATATATAAAATATAAAATATTTAAGTATTAGGCACACAAGTTTAGATTATGTATTAGGAAGAAATCCTTTCCCTGGGAGGGTGGGCAGGCCCTGGCACAGGGTGCCCAGAGAAGCTGTGGCTGCCCCAGCCCTGGGAGTGTCCAAGGCCAGGTTGGACGGGGCTTGGAGCAACCTGGGCTGGTGGGAGGTTGGGAAGGGTGGTGGAATTACATTGTCTTTAAGGTCCCTTCCAACCCAAGCCATTCAGTGATTCTCTGATGATTCTATTCTTAATCAGATGAGCCAGACATTGCATCCAAAGCTGCCTCTTTTGTCCTGCTGAGAAGCTGAAATGCTGGAGGTAGTGAACACTAAGCTTTTATGAGCTGATAACTAGGAAACAGCTTTTATTATATAATAAATACCATTTGCATTCAGACAGCACTAAATACTGTCCACAAACACACAGAAATAGAGTCACTGGCTGAGAGAGCTAGCAATGTAAAAGACAAGTTTTATTTACTTTTTAGAAACCTTTTAGTTCTTTAAAGCAGCAAAATATGATTGCATAATTATTACCTTATGCTGTCCTGACATTTACATTACCATACAGTGCTGAAAGCCAGAAAATACCAACTGTTCTGCAGAGGATTTTGTTGTCTACAGGGTAAAAATCTATTAACTCCATTCAGACCTGTATATATATTGAAAAATAAAAAAATAAGTACACTCTTGGATTGCAAGATTGGGAGAGTTTTGAGTCCTGAACTCTATATGGAGTAGCACATTATGGGTCACTGAATGATGGTAGTTTGGGAATGGTTAAAGGAGTTTTATGAAGTCTCCTATTCAAAAGTTAGTTTGCACGTACTGAGGAACTGGGGAGAGTAAGGGCTGTAAAAATGTAACCAAATTTCAGCTACATTCCTGTTTTCCTTTATCTATAGGTGTCAAAACCAGCACTTCTGGAAAAGTGCATATATCTGTTAAATGACCCCCAAAAACTGCACTGTCCTATGTTTGCATCATTTCCTGAAGTGCACAGAATGTGCCCATGAAAGGTGAGGTGAGAGTGAGAGATTGGGACTTAATCCAAACCCCTTTATACCCCAAGGCAGTCTCAGCTCCAGGGGTCACTGGGAGCACTGTTCCTACACAGATTTAATCAATGTCCCCAGCCTTGCCCCCTCTGACCACATGCACTGCTCACAACAGTGACATTTAGCAGGGATTGTGCAGGCCTTCGAGCAGCACTGATTTTTCCAGTTCTCCCTGGACTGATGAATGGCTCCTATAAAAGGTTAAATCCTCACTTATCCTGACCCTCTGAATGGCAGCACTTCCTAATCTAAACTGTGCCCTGAGCGCTGACACACATGGGACAACAGTGAGAGCAACAACAGCTTTTCCCTGAGAGCAGAGGAACGTTCCCCCATGGCCCACCCCCTGGAATTTGCTCTGCCCTCAGTGTGGGTGCTCCCTGCCCACCCCTTGTCCACATGAAGTGGTGATGAAGGAGAAGAGATGGAACAGGGCGGTCACACACTGCATCCCAGGTTTGCCCAAACCTTCACTGCATGGTTGCTGGGACCAGTTAATTGGTTTCTTTGATGATGGGGGTCCCAACACCCACCTGCCTCCACGGGGCAGCCCACTGGGGTCTCCAGAGAGCTGCTCCATATTACCAGAAACCACAAGGACCTGGCACAGGTTGGGCAGAGAAGCTGTGGCTGCCCCATCCCTGGAAGGGGCCAAGGTTGGACAGGGCTTGGAGCAACCTGGGCTAGTGGGAGGTGTCCCTGCCCATGGCAGGGGGTGGCACTGGATGGGCTTTAAGGTCCCTTCCAACCCAAACCACTCTGTGATTCCATGAGGACTCTTTCCCTGCACTAGAAAATCAGCCATCAGCTGAGCTGGGAGGAGAATTTGGTCAGGAAATCTCTGCTCCAACAGCTTGGGAAGCTCTGTGGCAGCTTCATGGAAGTTCCAGCAGCCCAGTGCAACCTGGAGGCCACCCCTGAAGCAGCACCTCTGCATAAGGAGTGCTGCTCCTGTATTTCAGACATCACATGAGGGAAAAGCAAGGCTGGGAGCCTTTTCCCTTGGACATGACAGGCCAAGGCCTCTAAAGATGACATTGCCTTGATACTTGTCCTCCTGTTGCTGGGGAGGTGCAAGGTTGTGCTCACACATCACTCAGACAAAATGCAGCCAGGTAATGTGTGGCAGTTATCTTTAAATTAGAAAATAATTTAGAGCTGCAGACCCCACATTCAATCATGTTATGGGGAGTCCAGCACAGCCTCATTATAGATAAAAATCACAAATTAAGGTGTCTCCTCTCCACTGTGTGAGGAGGGAGCAAGAGTTCCCTTCAGAGATAATTCAGAACAGAAACCCAAGTTTTGTGCTCTGTGACAGAGCCCCATCCCCCTTCCCATCACTGTCTGCTCTGGAAAAATTGAAATTATCTGGGGAGAATCCAGGCTCTCTGTCAGTATCCATGTCATCCACACCCAGCATCATCATGATATCAGATTTGCCTGTCTTTTTTTCTTGGTTAATTAGTTGGGTGGTCAGAACAGTCAATTTTGGTTCTTCACAGTTTTCATAGCATCTCAGAATTGGCTTCCTTTGTAATTTAGAAGCCATACAGGACTTTTGGAAAACAAGGATAAATGAAACCTTCCTAAAAAATTAAATTCCTAAGTTTACAGAGAAAATACCAGTTAACAGGTAAAGATGATTTATGTAATTAAAAATACTCATATAGTACTAATAATCCTCCTTTCCATGAGTATTAGGTCATTCTTATGTAATTAGCTGAAGCAGAAGGTTCTTTGTCAATTAAACTAATTGTTTTTCACACTAGGTGTAGACTGAATATTGATCTTTTTTTATTCAGCTCACTTACATAAGCAAATGAGATCTAATTGCATCCTTACCATATCATTACTCAGTTATTGTAAATTACAGCAAATATATTCTCTCATGGAATAACACTTTCTTTGTGGCATTGCTGTTGAAGAGATGCTGCTGAATTTGAGACTTCAGACTATGTTTTCCATCTGTCGACTTAGGACATATTTGCATTATACAGTTTGTCTCCTCATCAATTAAGAGAACAAAAAGTAGAGTTCTGCAGGGATACACAAATGCCCCAAATACCTGTTTCTTTAAAAGACCAGAAGAGTGATCAATCAAGCAGTGACAGCTCACCCATAAAAATGATGACAGGACTTTTTTTGTATTTAATCACATTAATTCCAACTTTGCAAATTAATTCATTATTTTGGCTTAAGGAGGGTCAAAAAACCAAGAATTTTCACAGGTTTGGGATTTTGGTTTCAGTTTATATTTCTTGGATTTTATGTTTTTGTGGTTATTTTAATGCCCTTACATTGGAGCAGGGGAGAAGAAATTACCTGTCATGTTTTACCTGTATCCAATTCCAGCCTCTCAATAGTTTTACTGGATGTTTCACTTCAATTTTTATTATAATGGCAGAGGAAAATGATAATCTCTAGATTTTAGTTAGACATTTCTGCTCTGGGTGTTCTATTTGTTACACATCAGCTCTTAAAGGAAGATTGGAGATGAAAACCCAAGAGCTCACATTAGAACCTTAACCTTGGGGCCAGGGCAAGGTGGATTTCTCCATCAGAAAGCTTTAGTTTAACCCTCAAAGCATCTCCTCCTGCTGGATTGCTGTGCAGATGCAAGATTTAATATTACTCAAGCTATACATTGGGTTTTATGGTGTTTGGGGTTTTTTTTCTATTCTATTTCTATTAATTTTTTTTTCTTTTTCACTTCATTCCAATACCTCCATTTTCAGAACTTTATACATCCTTCACATAAGAGAAAAACAGGGTTGTTTTTTTCCCCACCAGCTCTAATCTCTATGTACAGATTTATAAAAGACAATATTTTTCATAGAAGAAGAAAATGGATGCATTAAAACTTCTGCAACTAATTATTCTTGGGATGAAGAGGAAGTGTTGAACTGAGATGGGGAGGATTTTTTCAGCTGGCTGGGACAGAGCTGGTGAAGTTTCACCATATCCCAACCCAGCAGATTTCCACACCCAGGAAAAAATTCCTAACACCACCTCCACTACTCACTGCCCTCCCCTCCACCCAGGGCTGCTCACACCTTTCTCAGATTTGGAAAGAAGA
This sequence comes from Scytalopus superciliaris, assembly GCA_013400415.1. NCBI lineage: Eukaryota > Metazoa > Chordata > Aves > Passeriformes > Rhinocryptidae > Scytalopus > Scytalopus superciliaris. The sequence goes on along the minus strand of VXBX01005888.1, from coordinate 1,152,734 downwards.
ATCACAGAATCATTTGGGTTGGAAAAGATCTCCAAGACCATCAAGTCCAACTTTTGATGCCCACCTTGTCCCCCAGCCCAGAGCACTGAGTGCCACAGCCAGTCATTCCTTGGACACCTCCAGGGGTGGGGACTCCAAACCTCCCTGGGCAGCCCCTTCCAACGCCTGACCACCCTTTCTGGGCAGAAATTGCTCCTGATGTCCAAGCTGAACCTTCCCTGGCCCAGCCTGAGCCTGTTTCCTCTCATCCTGTCACTGGTACCTTGGATTCTTTGTCCTATCACTGACTCAGAGTGGCTGCAATCTGCACAGAACTCCATCAAAGCTCATTAATGGAAGTATTTACAGGAAGAAGGACCATCCCACCAAGGATGTGTCCCTGCAAGATGCTGTGCCTGCTCCAGAGAGGGATGAAAAAATCCATCTTGGGCAGTGCCAGCAGCAAAGCCCTTCTCATGATGTTTGGCAGCATCTCACCTCCTGTGCTGAAGCTGCAACAGCCCCAGTCAGCCCCCAGGGTTTATTCAACTTCAACTTGTGTCTTCTACCCAAAAGTGAGAAGTCTTCCAGACACATTCAAACTTGTTGTTCCAGCAAAACTTTGGATGTTTTGAAAAGAAAATCATAGCAGTGTTTCTCCTGTAATTCAGGCTGGGAGAAATCCTCCTGAAGAGAAGTCACTGTGAACAACAATGTGTCTTGATGCTGTACAAATTGCTTGCCTTAAAAAATAAGAAATGAACAGTACTTAGGCTTGATGGATTGTTTGTTCTCTTCACTTGTTAAAATTCTCTGGTGTTAAAGCTGGGCCATATGGAACAGAGCTGTTGGTGGCAGAGCCCAGATGCCAGCTGCCTACATTCTTGGAGCAACTGCATCTGGATTTCTCATCTCTCCAGATTCAGAATTAAAAGAGAAAAAATGCTAATTTCCAAAGAGAAAACACTTGCCTCTCCCCTCCCCCCAAAAAAATAAAAATTCAAGCAACCACAGCCTATGAAAGTCAAGGCAAAAGCACAGGATTCAGCACAATTCTCAGCCTGCTGAGCTGCCTTTACTAAAGACACAGCCAGTACTTGCCCAGTGCAACTGGGAGGTGAAGCACATTCCCTTTGGCATGGCCATGGATGCTTTAGGGGAATGCATTTATTGCTCAGTGAGACAGAGCTCACAGCACTTGCAAAACCAGGGAGAGAAGCTCAGCTGGCAAGTGGTGACTTGTTAAGCCACAATAAACCAGTCGTGTTCAATCTTGTACCACGAGCCTACACAACAAGGGGGGTGGGAAGAAACAACCCTTTAGAACAAAGTCTACCATCAGCTAAATATAAGCACCTCAGCAAGCTGGGAGATGGGGAAGGGAGGCTTTCAGGAGTACAGTTCATCTGGGCAAGTGGTTGAAAAAGCCACAAAGTCTTTTTTCACATGTTCCCTGAGAAATGAGAGTGTCTGAATTCAGGCTCCTGACATGGAGCTGCACATTCTTGTTAAGAGTGCAAGGAAAATGTTCTACATTCCCAACTAAACCGTCCCAGTGCTTGGACAAGAAGAAACAGTCTCAAGTCACACCAGGGGAGATTTAGATGGGATATTAGGAACAATTTGTACACTGTAAGGGTGGTCAGGCATTGGAACAGGCCATCCAGGCACTTCCATCCCTGGGAGTGATGCAAAGGTGTGTAGGTGTGGTGCTTTGGGCCATGGTTTAGTGGTAGGTTTGGCACAGTTGGGTTAATGGTTGGACTCAGTCATCTCAGAGGGCTTTTCCAACCTTAATGATTCTATGACCTAAAAATTCATTCAATATTTAAGCCTATCCTGTAGAAATATAATCCTTCCTTAGAACAGCAAAAATCACCCTCAAACCACCTTGGACAAGCGTGTTGATAAAACACACTGTCAGTGAGCTGCAAATATTGGCATTGTCCTAAAACATCTACACCTTATCTGTACTTAAGACCCCCAAACATTTTTATATTTACCTCCACCAGACTTAACACACTGCAGTGATACCAATGGGTACTCATTTAAAATATTTATTCCTAAATTATGTGTTTTACCCAGTGTTGACAGAGGAAAGTACTGAACACAGTACATAGTCAAATATGCAAAGAATGAACTCCCTTCTTGAATCATTTCTTTTGCACACACAAAGTCTTCTCTGGCACCAGGAGGAATCCCAGTGCAGTCAATTAATGCACAGCTGCTCATGGACAGAAAAAAAACCCCAGCCTTTTATGACTCAAGCCGCAATTTTCTTTTTGTTCTGTGAACAAAAGCAGAAGTGGGAAGGAATGGAGAGTGTCAGAAGCTGGAAAACAGCAGGAGCATCCCTGTTTATACAACAGGTTGAAGATTTCAGCAGGACAGTCTTTCCTGAAGGGGCTTATTTTGATGAGCTACAGGTAAGAATATGAAAAGAATTTTCACTTCAGCCTTGCCTTTATTAACATACACGTGGTGTCCTGATTCTCAGAACTTTTTGTTAATACCTGAAAACACCTAGAGGGTTTCAGTAGCTTAATACACAAGTTGATATTCCCCTTGAGGGACCAACATAAGTGGTAGAACCACTTTCTGAGCACCCTGGTTTAATAAAAGGTGTCCCTTCCCATGGAGTGGGATCGGAACTTGATGGTCTTCAAGGTCCCTTCCAACCTAAACCATTCCAGGATTGCATGAGGATGCCATGAATAAGAAGAATTACATGTTTATCCTGTGCTAGATTGATTTCCCAAAATTTACTTACACTGTGTGAGGTATTTGCACAAAATCATTACCACTGTGGCTTAAACCAAAAAACTGCACCCCCACCACCCCCAGTGCTCTCTATTTTCAGCCACTGTGAGTAAAGCCAACTGAAAATGCACAAAGTCCAAGGAATTACATTTGGGTTGACTCCAAGCCTTGATAAATTCTGAAAGGCCCTGGCTAATTGAATCCTCACCTACAAAACTCTTTCATATTACAGCAGAGTGCTTGGAAAAGAAGCAACTCCTGGCTGACTTGATATAGAATAAATTCACTCTGTATAATATTCCTGCCTTACTGTACTCAAACCTCTGAGGATGTTGCTGGGCATAATTTCATTACAAAACCTACATCATGCACTTCTAACAGCTCGATATATTTAACAGGAGGATGATACATGATCAAGAACAACCTATTTGCTACTCTTGGGAAGTAGAACAAGTCTTTTCTTTGAGGGCCTGACATTAAAGTGCTCAGACATGCACGTTCCACCGAGTGTCACACGTTAAAAAGCTCTCAGCTCCACACATGACCTTTTCAAGGTAAAGGCTCTTTGCAGCTCACCTAATGCTTCCAGCCCAATCCAAAGCCTATTAAAAGCATGCTGCTCACCTTGAATGATGCTTAGCATTTTTGGAAAGCCTCGCCAAGTGCCTTCAGCTGCCACTGGAATCACCAGGAGCTGCAGGCACTCGGCACTTGGGGCAGAGGAGCAGCCACACGACCAAACACCTCCTGGGTGAGGTTTGTCTCTTCTGCTGCAACTCACTTGGGTGCTGCACCTGCTGTTCCAAACTTCCTGCTCCAAGAAATCCCTCTCAAGGGAACACCCCGACTCTGAGAATCAACTGGCTCATCCTTCTTTCAGTAGTTTCTCAATGCAGGGTCATTCTGTGTTCCTGGAAGAGCAAGAGCTCTTCTGCTCCCTTTGCTATTTCTCTAATGTATGTGTGTTATTACACCGCCTTCCTCCTATCATTACTTTATTTTATCTATATTATAAAACCTAGCATCAAATTTAATACAGAACTTTAGAAGCTCCTTTGGTTTATGGACAAATTCTCACTCCACATGAGGGGAAAAATCCACCAAGTGGCATTTTTTTTCCAAAGACATAACTTGCATGACTCCCCTCTTTCCCCCTTGCTATTACACTTAGGCTGGAATATAGATTAAGAATTAAAAGTGAAATGAACCCAGTAAAAAATTTACCTGCAGATAGCAAGCTCTGACACAAAGAAATCTTCACTAGCGTTT
>VXBX01005888.1:1116073-1148712 GCA_013400415.1 Scytalopus superciliaris | reverse complement strand
CAAAAAAAATCTTCCCTGGCTTTTTTTTTTTTTTTTTTTTGTTCCCCATGTCTTGCTCCTTTTTTCAATTTTAGAAAGTGAAATCTCCTGGAATGGTTTTTACAGTCTTTATGACTTTTGTAAGGCTTCCTTAATGAGTCTTCTGAGTGATAAAATGTGCAATTAAAAACTGTAGTTCCCTCAGTTAATTCAGATTTTCTTCTAGTGCCACTAGCACGATCAGCTTTATAATCCAGCTGATACACCTTTACTGTGACCCATAATTAGGTCCCTAAAAGCTTCCTGAGCTCTTAATTTCATGTCCATCTTTCATAAAAGATTATTTGCAAGAGATGTCTTGTCTTTGCAAGGTAGAAATACTGACAGAGACTCCCTGCTGTGTTTCAGTTATTAAATTACCAAAAGTGCTTATGTTTGAGCACTCAGATGTGAGGCCAGACTCATGGATGGCATGGAATTGTGCCGTGGGAGGGTCAGGTTGGATCTCAGGGAAAGGCTCTTCCCCCAGAGGGTGGTGGGCACTGCCCAGGCTCCCTAGGGCAGTGGGCACAGCCCCAAGGCTGCCAGAGCTCCAGGAGGGTTTGGACAATGCTCTGAGGGACAGTGTGGGATTGTTGGGGTGTCTGTGCAGGGACAGGAGTTGGATTTGATGTTCCTTGTGGGTCCTTTCCAATTCTGGATATTCCATGATTCACAGCCTTTATCCTGGTCTCAGCTTCCCATCTCCCACGGGGCTGCAGTCAGACACTTTTTCCCAGCTGGGAACACTGAGTTTCAAAGACTACAAAGCTATTTTAGGGAATTATTTTAAGAAAAAACTTCTCTAGAGTAGCACAGTACAGGTCCACATCAGCAACTACAAGGGAAGGTTTTCAGGCTAAGACTGGCTGCTCCCCTAATAATGACTCCCTCCCTTACAGGGATGTAAAACTGCTCAGCTTTGTTAGAGAGAAACCACGGGATTAGAGTGGAAGTGCTCAAATCCAGGTTGGATGGGATGTTGTACAACCTGGTCTAGTGGAAGGTGTCCCTGCCCATGGCAGGGACTTGGAACAACATGGTCCTTACCATCCCTTCCAACCCAAACCACCCCGTGATTCAGACCAAGGGAACTCAAAGGTAACTCCAGAGACTGGCCAGCACTCCAGAGCTAAGCCCTGACAAGGACCAGGGCTGTGGTCAAGTTTAGATGCACATCTTGGAAGGCAAGACTCGAGGCTCAAGCTTGAGCATATAATTTACTTCCTTAAGCAGGAGTTGAGATGGAAATGAAACCCCATGGGTGGGCCCAAGAGCTCCAAGACCACTGCCTGCATTAAATGCTGAGTTTCTCAGAATAACAAATACGTTGTTATTCAAGCCTTGCAGGGCCTTTCATCTGCTCTCAGCACAGTCACCGCACCTTCACCGTCTTTCTCATTAGAGCCCTTTCTTCTGCCTCCACTCCTGACTTTCCTTACGCTGTTTGCACTTCTTTATTCTTGTTCCCTTTCCATGTATCAAAACTGTTCTGTTGAAGAGCAAACGTGTGAGAGGGAAGGTTTTCCTGGGTATCGAACGCACTTTTTGATGCTCAAAGTGCAGCACAAAGGATTAAAAGAAGCGAGTGATACAGTGGAGATTAGAGAGAGCAGAGAATGCTAAAGACACACAAAGAGTGCAGGAAAGCTAAAATCACTTCAAACATTAATATCTTTCTTTGTGCCATATTCTACAAAAAAAAAAAAAAGTGTTCTGTATCTCAAGCTTGAATCTTTTATTCTTTTTATTTCGTTTCAAGCACTTCTCTGATAAGACAGACATCCAAACTTGTTAAAAATTAATGTTGTTATATAGATATGGGTTAAAATATATATTTCAGGAGTATAATACCCTGTGAGGACTTCTGTTAAACCAATAGTTAGTGCCTGAAAAACGCAATCATGAAAGTTTTACTACTCAGGACCATTAGAGAAGAAAAAGGGGGCAGATATAATCTTGGAAGTGTGATGAGACTACAAAGAAAAATGGTTTGTCTCTTTCCTTATTTCTTTCTCAGAAAGGAGAGAAAATAGTTTTTACAGGCTACAGCCACCAGTGGATGCTGTGACACAGACAGGGATACCCAGGAGATGCCTCCTTAAGGAAAGGATAAGGAAACGTTTAGGGATTGTGGGCCTTTTTGTTTTGTTGGTTTGGGTTTGCTTGTCGTGGGTTTTGGTTTGGTTTGGTGTGGGGATTTTTGAGGGGTTTTTTGTTTCTGTTTTGTTGTTGTTGTTGGTTTCTGTTTGGGTTTTGTTGTTTTTTTTTTTTAATTTCCACAAGGAAATTGAAGATTTTTGTCGCTTCCTGACAAGCTTCACTTAGAACTTGCCAACTGTTCCTAGCTGGGATGTATCCATTACATCTACTGTGACCAGGAAGAACCTGATGAAAAGTTCTCCAACCTCCAAAAAAACAACCTTAAAAAAACCCAAACAAGTAAAGGGATGGGAAAGAAAACTTCATTGAATGCAGAGATTTGCAAAGAAATAACTAGAAAGTTAAGAACTTCAAGCTAAGACAGTAGAGTTAAACCAATTCCTCTCTGAACCAGGAAGAACATGAAATGGGATGCTGGAGCAGGCAAGTCTTTCCCAGGGAAAACAGACACCCTCCACAATGGATCCAGTTCAGTACACAACATCCATGTTTTCCTTGGAAACTTGTCAGGATATTACCTTCCCACAGGATGAAGGATGAATACCAACAACTCTAAGGAGTGACATTTAAGTATGGACAGAAAGTAGGTTTTTGTTTACCTCAAATTTAGTCTTGTCTGCTTGTGCAAACACAGTGAGGCCATTCCCAGGATTCCTGCCATGGAGCATGGCAAGGCAAATGCAATATTTGAGGCTTGAATTGAAGAACATGGGCTGGAGTTGTGTTGGGGAAGTTTAGGTTGAATCTCAGGAAAAGGCTTTTCCCCCAGAGGGTGGTGGGCACTGCCCAGGCTCCCCAGGGCAGTGGGCACAGCCCGAGGCTGCCAGAGCTCCAGGAGGGTTTGGACAACACTCTGAGGGCCAGGGTGGGATTGTTGGGGTGTCTGTGCAGGGCCAGGGGTTGGATCAATGATCCTTGTGGGTCCCTCCCAGCTCAGCATGTTCTACAATAATAAACCAGAGATGAAACAATCATATGATCTCTATCGTGGCAGATGGTACTAAACTTACTCTGGCCAGAGTCACTAAATCAACACATGGAACTTCTCCAAGGTGAGTGGTCGATATTTTGGGTGAGAACAAATGACAGGTTTGCAAGAGAAAAGATCAGAGGTGAATGCAAGGTGGACACTGCAGCAGAACCCCTGATGTATTTCCAAACCAACTGGACAGGAGCTATAAAACAGGCAGAAGAGCACCATAAATTTCTTTGGGCTGGCTCATACTGAGTAATGCTACTCAAAGGGAAGAAAATGGGGAAAAAAGGGAAGAAAAAAGCCATGATTTACAGGTGAACACTGATCTACAGTGCCTGTGAGTTTAAAAACTATAATTAAAATAAAAAAACCAGATACAAAGCCTGCTCAGGCCACCGGCAGGAAGATGCAGCCCTCCCTCCCACCATACTGCAGCAAACTCCCTTCCAGGAAACCCTTTCTTAAGCCCAACCAGTTCTTGAAATTCACACAACCCTGCCACTGCTGAGGTTGGATCCAAGCAGATGGAAGCTGGCACCAAAGGGAGGCATTTGTTCTCCCCAGGTGAGTAGGAAGGTGGCAGTTCCCCTGGAAACAACAGTTTAGGAGCTTTTCCCTCCTCAGGCATGCAATGTCTCAGCAACTGGGGACAACTGCAGTAGAAAGGATTCACTCTGAGCTCGAGCACTGGAAGAACAGAGTTTATATAGTCACAAGAATCCAGAGTTTGTTCCCCTTAAGCCAGCAGATGTTAACTCAGAGAGCCCAGTCCTGCATCTTGGCTCCTTTGGCTTTCAGGGAATTCTTAAAGTTGAAAAAGACCCCAAGGTCAACAAGTCCAACCTTTCAGTGACTACCACCGTACCTGCTACAGTTTTCCCTTCAAATAACCCCACTCTGGTCAATGCTTTACCTGAATTTATGACAGTAAAGGTCTGTGCTACCTTAAACTCCTAACCACATCAACAGTTCTCTGATTTTCCCTTATTTCCCCTCTAAATCCAAATAACATGTTTTGGCAATGGAGTTTTGGATTGTTGTGATGAGGTAAAGCCCTGCTAAGTTGCTTGTGTGTTTTACTGAGAAGCAAAACCCAGAGGTATCAAATGTCAGTCCTACATCCAAAATTTAGAAGTTTCAAGACAGATATGAGAGCCTGGAAATTGTAGCTTGTAATTAGAATTAGCAGGGACTCTTTCATCCTATTAAACCTCACCTCCATCCTATTTTTCCAGTATCATGTGATTATGTACTTCATTAAGGCAATTACAGCATATTTATGAGCAGTCCCCTGTCTCTCGGAGCTCGGCTGCCAACTGGGGGTGGGGAGAAATCTTATTCCTGACTCTTCCAGAGCTTTTTTTCCTCCTTCTGTGTTTCAAAATACTTTAATTAAATCCCTGGGCACGAGTGGATATGATTTAGAAGGCAATTCAGGTCTTTAGGCCTACACGGATGTCACTTAAAATCATCTTTGAAGGATGATTTCAGAAGCAACTAAAGCACCATTAACGAGAGTAAATTGGAGGTGCAGGAGTAACAACCACTATTATTTTGACAGCATTCAAGTCAAACAGCAGCTCCAAGGAATGTCTGCCCATTAATGCTGATCAGCATTCAGCAAAAGAACTCATTAGAATATCAGTCAAGCTTTTTGGAGCTTTCTTTCAATGAAAAAAAACCTCGATACAATGACGAATTTGTGAGATGCAGATAAAAACATGAATTTTCATAAAGCACTAAACATGTAGGAAATGAAACTGTTTCACAAGGTTAAATATGTCTGCTGAGATCTTTTCACATGTGGCTCTGCTCTATTGAATTATTTGCAAGAGGTATTTGATGGTTCTTTCAAAACCGAACGGTGTAGCAAGCAGAATCTCCAAGTTAAGATGAAATCAAATATAAAACAAGATAAAATTCAGCTGCTGTCAGGTCTCTTTGCAAATTGAAATTTGATTTAGTGGCATAAAAAGGACAGAGTTTTTTTACAGCCTATTGAGCAAACCTAGGCCCAGTTGGGAGCAAAGAGGGAGCAGCTCAGTCTGGGAGGCAGCAAGGCTGAGTCTTCCCTAGAAGCCCCAGGCTGGGGCAGGTTCTGGCAGCTCAGGGGTGGTGACCCATGGTGACAGACACCCTCCAGCTGAGGGCTTGGTGAACTTCTGCAGGCTCAACTCCGTTGCCAACCCTTGTACTCACCAGAGGCTCCACCACCAGCTCACCATTTCACAGCAACAGGGACCTGTCTTCTTGCATCAGCATTTCCTTACAGGATCAGAGGAGCCTCTGAGCTCTCCCAACACAAGGGTAAAAGCCCTGCTAATCATTTCTGCTTCACAATTGCAGACACCACAGGGGAGGAAAGAATGTGAGAGCAGAAAGCAAGGCTACAAGTTCTCATGGCGAAATCAGCAACCCCAAAGCACCACAGCTGCCTTTCCTATGCCAAGCAGAGCTAAAGACAGCTCTGAATGCAAATAAATCCTCAAACTTTGCAGTGCTTTGGGTCCACAGGAATGTACATCTGAAAGGGACACACACTCAATTATGTGAGGGCTGTTATGATTCGAAGTGAACACTCTTTAACAAGCACCCCATTTCCTCAGTAGATGCTTCCCATGGTGTTTTATGCTTGGGTCAGCTGGGTCAGGTAATACTAGCTTTGATTTCTGTGCCTGGTTAAACAACTTACTCCACTTTATTTAAATGTGCAAAGGGCACAAGGCAGTGCAGAACCTACATAATGGTGTCATTTTGTGGTTGTGAACATTCTACCCACAAAACTTGGAGTGCATAATGGAAGTTTTAGAGATGACACAAAGAGGCAGGTCCAGGAAGGCAGGAATTCAGAGGTAAAGGTAACCTAAGGCTTCATTGCTTATACAATTCTAATTCCTGCCTGCTTTGCTTTTCCAGTTATTGTCATCAGGGTCATTAATCCCAAAAGCGAATAACTAGGATGCTGCTTCCTGTGGCTGCATTTTCTCTCATTACCTTACAAAGGGGAACTCATAGTTTTTAACCTCGGGGATATCAGAATTGTTACCCAATCACTTTGAGAGCAGCATGTGAAAAAGCACACAAGAATACAAAGCATCAAACGGCCTCCAATTTAACAGCAACCAGGTCTACTAGTCCAAAACTGGAAGTCTTCTTAAAATAGCCCCACAAAAGCCAAACAGAACCCCAGCCAAGCTACTCACCCACCAAAACTTCTGTTCTCAGCAGGAGAGCCCAAACCATAACCCTTCCAGGAACACTCCAAACTGCAAGTGAAAACAATCAAGTCCTTAAGAAACCAAACCCCCTCCTCTTTCCCACCTTTTAACAGGGCTGAACTTCCTTTTTGCCCTTAATTGAGAGCTACTCCAGGGCTGTGGGATGATTCAGGGGCTCTGCCCAGGGAATGGGTTAATTCTCCCTTTCCCCACACAGATGTCAACCTGCCAATGGTTCCAAGCCCCATCTCTGTGCAATTACAGTGGTGGGTGCTTTCCTATCACCATCGTTATCTTCTGCAGCCAAAGGAAAAGCAAAGGTTCAGCAACTCTTCCTCTCTTCAAGTTTCCACATCGCTTAAGCAAGTTTTGTCTGCAAGAGCTGTGGAAGGTTTTGATGGTTTCTTTCCTTCTTGAAGCTATAATAAAACTATCTCCTTTTTCATTTGTTAATGAAGTCTGGGGCCACTGCTGAGGGCCCTTGAGCTGCAGGTGAGAGTGGGAAGGGAGCTGATAATGCAGAGGGCTGAGCTGCAGGGTTCTGGGAGAACTCATCACAACTGAATCCATGCACAGCATTCCTTGAGCACAGCTGGGTTATGGAATGGCTGCTCACAGCACAAAGGGGGCTTATTATTTCCATGGAGCTCACCCAACCCCTCCAGTCCCTGAATTCCCATTTGGGAGCTCGCTGTTGGAGGTTTTGTCCCTCCCCTGGTGCAACTCAGGGCTGTTTCATCCTGTCACAGAACACAGCCAAGCAAAGGGTAAATCTCACATCCTTGGAAGGAGGAAAGGAGCCAGGCTGTTTCTGAGCACACAGATATTAAATAAATGGTTGGTTTCCATTTAAACAAAAGGCACACTCAGGGCAACACAGGCAGTGCAGACAATGACCACACTAAACACAAGGAGCACACAACAATTCCTTAGGACGTGCTGGGAGAGTTTTCAAGCTGAGAATAGCAGAGAGGCATTTTTTCCATAGTTGCTGAGCCCAGATGTCTCTGTGTTACCAGGTAAGCCAGAGTTATGGGACTGGTTGTGGTTCTGAAGCGTTGGTAGCTTTGACGTGCACCCCTATTGCCAAGGAAGGGAGAAGTCCTTCTGCCCATGTTCTTAAAATATGGGGACAAAGGTATAGAAAGGGAAGAGAGAGGTTTGTATCAGCAAGGCCTGTGTTTTAGTTGTTTGGTTTCTTCTCTCTCTGCTTGTGTGCCCAGAGTATTCTGCAAACCTGATGTTTTTCTCACCTGAGATACAGAATACTCAAGGTCAAATCTATTCCACCACTAACAAAGCCTGTATTTGAACCTGGTTCTTCCGTGATCTTTTGTTCCTGAGTATTTTGGGAAGACTCTCTGGCTTTGACCAGAGGTTCTGCTCCAGGAGGATAAATGCCCAGAAAAACAGCTGCAGGAGAAGGGTCTTCTTCCTTCAGAAAGGGTGTTCACACAAGAGAATCTGTGTCTTTCTCTTTACTTCTCTCTGCCTCTAACAAGGTGAATAAGGGATAACAAACTTTAAGTATCTAGAGATCAGCCTTTGAGGTTCTCATTTTATTTTCACAATATTCTTTGACTTGAAAAAAGAAGAAAAAAGGTGAATAAAAGACTACAAAACTACAGTTCTTCGTTTTCTGCGTATTAACGGGAGCACCACAGAAGATTTTTCATTTTCAAAAAAAAGTACAAATTAATGTTCAAATCTTTCATTTCCTTTGTTGGGACAGATGAAATGACATTCTGTCAGTTACATATGCAAATAGGTGCCAGGAATTGTTTGAATTCCTGATCATCTCGAGAGTAAATGCTGCTGACATTGAACTTTCAATACCGTGCTATTAAAAAACCCACACTTTAGGGTAGCAAAAGAAGATTGTGGGGGTTTTTTCCCCTTCACTTGCAAGCTGTGCCTTTGTTCCCTGCAGACAAACTAATAGTGGATGGGGGAAAAAAGGGAAAAAAAATAAAATCTTTAGATTCTTCACTCAGCCCAACGATGTCAAGGCAGAAAGAACAGGGCTGGCTTAGAAACTTGTCTATTAAATTCACAGGTCTAAAGGCAAACATGCCTTTAACTTCACACTGAGCAGAACGTGCTTGTGCTGCTTTGGCATTTATCACACGTTTGACAGTGAAGGAACTACTGAATCCCAATTAGGGATGGGGAGATATCCCGGGGTTCAGGCATTCTGAAGATTTCTTTTGCAAACTCGATGCTTATTCAAACTTTATTAAGAATTTTAGATAGGACGTCACCTCTAAAGTGGGTCCCAGAATGTGTGAAAACCCTCTTGGTACCAGCACACCAAAGGTTAGAGCCAATGCTCATATTTCCCTGAACATTTCTGTTGTCCCTAATCATAAACCTGTCATTCAACACAGAGATATTAGAAGGTGGAAAAACTGAAACTAAAGGTCAGATTTGGCAGATGAAAGGTCTGCTGCAAAGGTGCATTTGTGGAGTTGGATTCCTTCTTGTGTGTCAGGATGTAGATGAGGATTGAACCCCTTCAAATCAAGGGAGAAAGAGCATCTTCCTACTCGTGTTGTTGAGACTTGTTTCAGTTCTTTGAGCGTGGAGAGAGGACCAGGGTTGGAAACAACACAGACATTTATTGTTCAACAAAACACAAACACTGAGCCTAAAAGGTTTGAATTTTCTGGAAGAGCTACTTCGTGGTGATTTCATGATCCAGTTACATGCTCGTAGTGTGAATGATGAACCAAGTACTCCAGCACTGACAGAGCTGGAGCAAGACATCTAACACCTTCCACTTAGACTTGTGATCCACGATGGGTAACGTATCTAGAATGTGATACCACGTCATCTTCAGGCTTCACCCCCTGCTGCATATGCTTCTTCTCAAGTGGAGTGAAGGAAAAGCACTCTGAGCATGCCAGTGAGAACTCTGGTTCACATGAACTCACTTTCATGGGCTGCCTGCCAAAAATAGATTTGCAATAGGGTAATGCAAACTGACTCAGTAGGAACTGAAACTTCAAGGGTTTTCTCTGAAGGACAAGAGGAAATGGCCTCAAGCTGCTCCAGGCTGGACATGAGGAGGAATTTCCTCATGGAAAGGGTGGTCAGGCATTGGAAGGGGCTGCCCAGGGAGGTTTGGAGTGTCCAGCCCTGGAGGTGTCCAAGGAAGGACTGGCCATGGCACTCAGTGGCAAGGTGGGCGTCGGGCACAGGGTGGGATCCATGGGCTGGGAGGGCTTTTCCAGCCTCAGTGATTCCACGATCCCATGAAATTAGAATAGTCTATTGCTGAAACAAAGGAACAGCAGATACTGATGTGTTTGGATTCATTTCACCTGACTTCATCCAATGACAAGTTTGGAGCTTAAACTGCTCAAGTGCTTCTCCACAGTGTGAGAAGTCTCCTGTCATGAGAGAAGGAAGGAATAGACCCCCCAGTGGGATTTGTTCTACCCCAAGAGGATGTTCTACCGAAGATCTGAGCTGTGAAAATGCTTCACTCTCTGTTGAATGGGGCACGACTTGGAGTGTCACTCCCCATCTAGAGAATTAGAATTCGCTCTGTTACATCCTTCTACAAAGATTCCCTTAGTTCTTTTTTCACCTTCAGTGGCATAAATCTCAATTAAACCCATTTAAATCCTTGACATAAAACCAATTTCTAAAATTGAGTACATTTTTATAGTTAATAGATTTTTTTTTTTTCCAAAGGAAAATACCTCAAATGGCACCAAATCCAACACAAGGAAGCTGAAACATTTATATCTTGAATATTTAACTATTTTACCTGGGACAAAAATCCCCACACAACTCTAAGATAAATTTAAGAAGGATTTTTAAAAAATGCAAATATTGATCAAAGCTGAAAATCAGAATTTCTGTTCAGCAGGGAATTATGAAATACTTTTTGTTTACTTTCCAGCACAAATTGCTGAAGCATCAGCATATTTTCACATATGCCGCATTTTTTATTAAGAGTTTAATTAACAGCTTTAATTGAAAACACCAGTGTTTGGTGAGCTAAATGGGAAATAGCTGGAATGATGAAAAATGATACCAATAAATAATTTTAAAACTAAATAAAGCTTTCTCCAAATCTACACTGAGGAGTGTCTGGATGGTCTCTGTAATCAGGACACTTCTCCAATGCTTTATAGTGATTACTTTGTTACATGTTCCTATTGTACCCTTTCCCATGGAATCATGGAATGGTTTGGGTAGGAAGGGACCTTAAAGATCATTTCATTCCACCCATGAGCAGGGACACCTTCCAGTATCCCAGGTTTCTCCAAGCCCTGTCCAACACAGCCTTGGACACTCCCAGGGATGGGGTATAAAATTGACAAAATTCTAAGAAAATTGGACCAAAAAAATTCTTTTTCAATTAAAAACTCAGCTCAGAGAAGTAACAAATAGATTTTTAAAGGCATCTAGACCTAGAAATATTCTTCCCAGCAATATTCTTCCTGCACCATCTTCTCCATGCCCAAAATTCTTTTTCCATAACACGTGGTGTTCTCTCAGCACACGGAAAAAGAAGGGTTGTTGTGTTATCAGCATCACATTTCCATCTCCCTTCCCAGGCTTTGAACTCATGGCCTGACCTCCTTGCTAATATATTTTCCCACTATTCCTAGTCTTTATTTTCCTCAAACATGACCTACTTGTTTCCCCCTGTGTGTCCCAACCCGTCCTTCTCACGCTGAGCGTTAGGATTGCTCCTCTTCAGAACTACCGGTCACGTGTGGTGTGGGACAGGGAATTCTGGAGCCAAGCCTGGAGCAAAGCTACCAGTGTAAGACTTCAAGTGCTTATGAAGGCATGAGCAGGGTTTGATCACAGAGTTTCTTCTGGGCCCAGTTCCAGTACCCATATTTACAGAGTATTCCTCTGCAAGGAACTCCTGGGAGACCAAACTGGATCCTTTATTACAAGGTTGGATGTAACCAGTTCTGTCAGGTGATGCAAGAGGGTAAAAGACAAAGACTTTCCATAGGCAGGTACCTTCCAGGATTGGAAGAAAAGTCTTGTTTGACCTCTGCTTCTATTACTGGACATGCATGGAGAGCAGAGAGAGGAGCAGTGAAGGGAGGTTAAGGGATCTCCAGTAATCTCCTTGAAAGCAGGATTCTGCGAAACTGCCTTCAAACTGAAACAAAGTAGGTTTGGAGTCTATATTAGGAATAAATCTGCCCTGTGAGGGTGGGCAGGCTCTGGCACAGGTTGGCCAGAGAAGCTGTGGCTGCCCCATCCCTGGGAGTGTCCCAGGCCAGGTTGGACGGGGCCTGGAGCAACCTGGGCTGGTGGGAGGTGTCCCTGCCCAGGGCAGGGGGTGGCACTGGGTGGGGTTTAAGGTCCCTTCCAATACCAACCAGCCTGTGACTCTCTGAAACTATGAGATGTATTTCAAAGCAGCACATGCTGATTTCAGCAGTTCAGTTCTGGCTAGTTCAGGTTCATTTGCTTTACACGTGGAAGTTTTTGTTCATGGGCTAAGATTAAAAACCTCCTGGTTTTAAATGGCCCCAAATCGTTCCATCCGTTATCTCCAGCATATGCTGCAGGAGCTGTCTAATCATATGGAAAGAGTGAGGAAAAGAAACTGGCAGTGTGGAACAGTGAGTGAGAATTAGTACATCCTGCAGGGTCGTTTTCTTCAGTTAATATCCTTTATTATGCCGGGAGAGCCATTAGAGCTGCGTAATCCACAGTGTCCTGCTGCAGTGCTGCTTTGTTTCCAATTAAAACCAAACCCACTGGAAGTGGAGCTGCACCAGTGGCTCCCTGACTGAAGCCATGGAAGGTCTGGCTGTGCTGGCCATGAGAGTGCAGGAGACAGGAATTCCAACTGCAGAGGAGCCAAAATCTGCAAGGCTTTGATACAGTTTAGATAAAAATTTGTCTGTATAAAATATCTGAACTTTGATGAATGAAAGAATCTTTAACTGGTGAGGTCTGTGCACTGACCTCTGCTCTCTGGTACAGAACATGTACCTCAAATGTCTTATAAATGTCCTGCAATGTCCCATAAAGACCCTTTACCCTCAACACAGGTCGACAGACCAAAGCAGGATGCAATTAACTCTGCTTTGAATGGATCTTGGAGACCCTTAATGATAAAATGAAAGTCCTGGGTTTGAAAGCTGCAGAAACTCGAAAATCTTCAGAACTAAATATAGCAGCCTCGCTTTGAGAAAATTATGTAAAGTTGCTCTTATTTCTCTTTCAAAAGTAGATTTGTTTTGCACATGTAAATGAATCCCTCGTGCCCAGTTTCTTGGAAAACTACCTGCTTCCCAAAATAGTTGTCTTTCTTTTCTACAGTGAATAAATAACGTGCGTCATCAAAGAAAATTGCCTTTTCAACTGAATTAAAACCATCAAAATGGGGCACCATAAGGATGAATTCCATTAAAACAAAGACTGTTGATGGACAAGGTCAGTAAAAAATTTCCATAGAAAAAGTCAGCTGCCTTTATGGGATATGAGAAGTTACTTCTCATACATTGTCAGACAATGGGACTTACACATTATGTCTCCGAATAGAACTTTGGAATTACCAGGAAATCATAGGATTATTAAGGAAAAGACCTCTATGATCACCAAGGAAGAGACCTCTATGATCACCAAGTCCAACCATCAGCCCAACCCAGATGTTCACCACTAACCATGTCCTCAAATGCTACATCCACACATTTTTTTAACACTTCCAGGAACGGACTTCCCATTTCTCTGGGCAAATTTAGGGTAGTTTCTCAGTAAGAGGGTAAGAAATCTGTAGAGGTAACTCATATTCCCATAATGTGTATTTCTCCACCTCCAGGGCTGATCTACACTGAGGGGACACAGGTGTTACATGGTAGTTGTGCTTATTATTCTCTCCTTGACATCCTATTTCTAATGGGATAATGTTTTTTTTTTTCATGGGAGTTGAGTCAGCTCAGCTTCCAAACACATTTTGTCAGCACTGCTGCTCACAATATATTGCCATCGTCGCTCAACATATCAGAAGATCCTGGAAGGAAACCTGTTATTCTTTATGAAGAAGAATTTTCAATGGGGCAACTGTGTCTCAGCTCTGAATAAGGGGCTGGATAGTCGTGGGATGTGGGAAATGCATCCTAATGTTCTCAGAATTGCTGCACCTCTGCTTATTCCACTTTCCTCCCTTTTCTTTACCTTCTATTAATTTTGTCTTCATCTGTACTTACGTATTCTTACATGCTTGTAAAAAGCAACTGATTTATTCAATAAATAGAATCATTAAGGTTGGAAAGCCCTCCCAGCCCAGGGAGCCCACCCTGTGCCCGATGCCCACCTTGTCCCCCAGCCCAGAGCTCTGAGTGCCACGGCCAGTCCTGCCTGGGGCACCTCCAGGGCTGGGCACTCCAAACCTCCCTGGGCAGCCCCTGCCAAGGCCTGACCACCCTTTCCAGGGGGAAATTCCTCCTTCTGTCCAACCTGACCCTGCCCTGACACAGCCTGATGCTGTTTCCTCTTGTCCTGTCGCTCACACAGAGGAATGGATCTGTCTCAAAAGATAATCCTGCTGGTTTTGAATTTAAAATTGAGCCAAAATTAAAAACTAATGTGTCAATAGAGTCCTCAGTGTCTGTTTAATATTCCAGAGAAATGTTGTTAAAATATTGTTGGGGTAACAAAATAATGTGGGTCCTAAGAAGAAGATTTGTTTCTTATTAGCTGGACTAGAAATTAATCAAATAAGTAATAATTTTATGTTTTTCCACTGCTGTTCAATTTGAATGGAATTTATCAAAGCCAGGTGTAATAAAATAATATACCCTGGCTTCTGCTTATGTTTATACAAATAAGACATAAGATTGTGCAGTGTGTGACTGAGCACAAGTGGGGTAACAAACACTCCTGCAAAGGCAATCTGTAACTTTAGAAGTTTGTGAATTCTGAAAATTATATTTCACATAAATCTCCAGAATCTCTCAGGAGCCAGCAGCATCCAACATATGCTATGGGAAGTCATTTGGAAAATGTATCTTCATTGATTAGTAGTTTTAAAGAACATGGGAATTCATTATACGAGTATCTCTGAACCTTTAGTATATAAATCTTCTCAGTCTTGAAAATTTATAACAAGACATCCAGGAAAAACCTAAAGGTGATTAAAGACTGACTAGAAACAATGCAAGGAGCCTTTCTTGAAAATAATTTTGTTTTACTACAAATCATTTGTAGCAGAATAGAGAAGGTGGATTATGAGAAATCCTGCCATAAAAAGGGACTCTGCTCTGTACACAGAGAGAACACACGAGGCAGTGCAATTGTGAATGCCTTCACTCCTTTGATTTAGCTGGTGGGAGAATCCTCTTTGGATTCCTGATGGATCAATAGTTGTGGACATGCCCAGACACCTGGATGATTTAGGAAGATTATGGCTCAAACAGCACTGAGCCCTGGGTACTATGAAGGGTTAAAAAAGGGTCAGCACACAGGACTGTGTGTGATGTTCATAAATATGAAAAGCAACAGCAAACCACTTTGGAGCTTCAATGTAAAGTTATTTATATTTACTAAAAACTGGCAGTGATTTTTTGGAAGCTTTGCTAGTAAAGAAGAGGGAAGGTTATACTTGACCAATTTCATATCAAGATTTTTAAAACAGAGCAGACAGCTGAAGGTACAAGTCAGAAAACAGTATGTCCATTACCCTTTGGGAGCCAAACTCCACCACCACCGTGAAGCCATTTACTGTCACAGAATCCCAGAATATGCTGAGTGGGGAGGGACCCACAGGGATCATCAAATCCAACCTTCAGCCCTGCACAGACCATCCCCCTTGTGCCCCATCCAAACCCTCCTGCAGCTCTGGCAGCCTTGGGGCTGTGCCCACTGCCCTGGGGAGCCTGGGCAGTGCCCACCACCCTCTGGGGGGAGAACTTTGCCCTGAGATCCAACCTGAGCCTGCCCTGACACAACTCCAGCCATTCCCTGGGTCTGTCCCTCCTCCCCACAGAGCAGAGATCAGTGCCTGCCCCTCCTCTGCCCCTCCTGAGGGTGTTGTAGACAGTGATGAGGTCATTGAAGATCTTCAGTATTACGATCTACAAAAGCTTACAACAGAAATTTTAACCCTATTTTTGTATCATTCATCTTCAGAAATTTTCAGGATGGTTTACACAGGTGGCCCAGCATCCCAACTCTCTTCAGAGAATCACAGAATCATTAAGGCTGGGAAAGACCTCCAAGACCACCAAGTCCAACCTTTGACCAAACACCCACCAAACCATATGATGAAGTGCCACATCTACTCATTTTCTGAACCCTTCCAGGGATGGAGACCCCACCTTCCCTGGCCAGACTGTTCCAATGCTTCTCCACTCTTTCAGTGAAGATATTTTTCCTGAAATAGCACCTGAAGCTCCCATGGTGCCACCTAAGGCTGTTTCCCCTTATCCTATCACTTGTTACTGGGAGAAGGGACTGGCCCCACCTGGCTGCAACCTCCCGTCAGGGATAAGGTCTCCTCTGAGCCTCCTTTTCTCCAGAGATCTCGTGTGAAAGTCTTTTGTTCAAATGTCCTTGGGCTGATGAGGGTTTAATTCACTCCATTTACATCATTACATGGTTTTCAGACTGGAACTGAGCCTAAGCAGCTCGGAATGAAGAGCTGAGATCTGCCTGTACCCACCTGTGTATGCACAGCCATATCTGAATTTTTGCACCGTCAGTCATTTTATAGAGGTTATTAAGTTTAGTTTCCTTTTACAGCAAGAAAAATGACATAAACAAGTGGATTGTATTGTCTTTGCATGATCAGAAAGCTTTCAGCAGCAAGCATCCAAATTTGCAAAAGTCATATCATCTGTGATATTTATTTTGTCTGTTTGCATTCAATTATCGGGAGCTTAAGATTTACTTGATATTTGGATAGAACTGAGTAAATCCTGGTCCTGAAAGTCCATTTCCGATCCCCACCAAGACATAAATCACAAGTCAATAGCCACAAGCTGCACGTCTGCAAATCACTCGGAATTCTCATCAGAGCACTCAGGTTTCTGTCTCAAGTGCCATATTTTTAACCTCACCCCCCTCTTACCTCCCATATTGACACCGTTCATTTCACTTCTTAGTAATTAAATCAAATTAGATGAAGGCTTGATATTTGATATACTTGTGGATTAGCAAAAAAATAAGGCTCCAGCTATGAGAACGATTTGCAACACAATTTTAAACCTTCAGGTAAGCCTACTTGAATCAGTCATATTATTCATATGCTTAAAATTAGGTACAGATCCTTGACTCTGCAGAGTTATGACTTTGATTTGATCATAGGTTCCATCACAATACCCACTAAATTAGTACAGAACATGCCAATATAAATATAGACATAAATATATTTCTTTTTTTAGAAATATGTATCATTCTGCCTCTTGTCCTTTGTTGTGATGATAAGTGAAAGGAATGTTTTAATAATTTACTGCATGATTAGTGAATTTGGTTTTTCTCTGCCTTGAAATACTGCATCAATTTATAGTCACTGTTATTCTCTGCTCTTTCACTGCAGAAGAAGTTTGTATCACATGCTGAGAAATAAATACTGGGTGTTGTTAATCCATCCAGCAACAGATGTCTGATAGAGCCTCTCTCTGTAAATCAAAACATGAGCAAAAGCAACTCTGTGCATTGCCAAAGACACAATGAGGCAAATATTTCTTTTTTCTTTCAGAAACTGAAGACTTTGGGACAAATCTCAAACTTGCTTAAATCTCCCAAGCCCGCAGAAAATTCCTGGCCCGTTTATATCTGAGGTAACAACGTGACTTTGCAGCCTTTGTAAAATTCCCATTGATCATTTTCCAGTTCACAGAAAGACAGAATGATTTGGGTTGGAAAGGCCCTTGAAGTTCCTCCAGTTCCACCCCCTGCCATGGATAGGGACACTTTCCACTTAGGCCAGGGTGCCCAGAGCTCCATCCAACCAGGCCTTGAGAATCATCAGGGAATAATGATGCACATCTCAGTCACTTTCCCATTTTCCTTCCTATTGAAACATTAATGCTCTGTGTGTGATATCCAAAGATGTTTTCTCTTCAGCCTCCACACATTCCAATTGAAAGTATTAATTTACTCAATCTTTCATTATATAGCACCAGTCCATATATCCCTGTTGGAATTTTTCATTGTCACAAGTTCCTCTGTGGTGTTTCCAACAGAACCTCTGGATAAGCCATGGTAATTTTTTTGGTTGTGTGGTTTTTTTTCTCCTTGTCAATTTCTCCCAAATACAAAACAGTCCCCTGAAATTCCCCCCGCCCCAGACTGCAGCCCCTCTGCATGGCAAAGTGGAGCAGGACTCCCATGCCAAAAAAACTCTGACATCTCCATCAGTTCTGTGTGTTCAGGAGATACTTTGGAGCTAAGAAGCTCTTTGTCAATGTGGATTCCCAAATGAAAATACCAAACTCCAGCTACTCTTCCAGTTACTTTTCCTCCCATTTTGCTCTCACCAGCCCAGGTTCCTCAGCCTTGAACTCCTGGCAGGGAGCTCCACGTCACGAGTTCCTTCCTACACACACTGTCCCTGCACAGTCAGAGCAGAACTCTTTCAAACTGGACAGTGGAAGCATTTAAAGAACAGCAGATCAAGAATTTGCTCCCTGTGCCCTCTTCCTCCAGAGCTTCACATCTATTCTGTTCTCTCTGGTGAGCAGGGACAGCACCCAGGGAATGGCTGGAGCTGCGTCAGGGCAGGGTTAGGTGGGATCTCAGAACAAGGCTCTTCCCCCAGAGGGTGGTGGGCACTGCCCAGGCTCCCCAGGGCAGTGGGCACAGCCCCAAGGCTGCCGGAGCTCCAGGAGGGGTTGGACAGCAAGACAGGGTGGGGGTGTTGGGGTGTCTGTGCAGGGCCAGGAGCTGGATTGATGGTCCCTGTGGATCCCTTCCAGCTCAGGATATTCCATGATTCTGTTTGAACAGGACGGTACAACACACACTCAGAGCAGCCTCCTGGCAGTCCCCAAGGCACTGATAGCCCACAACCAGCCAGGTTTTCCCATATTTTACAGCTCCAGTTATATGGGAAACAATTACCCTTCACCACCATTTATTTCCTAATAAAGTCAAACTGCAGTTTTATCATCTACTTTTCTTCCCATGGTCAGTCTTTATCCCAGATTATGTTTACCAGCTGTTGATTCCCATTTATTAGTGATATCTTCCTTTCTCTGCCATCCCAGAGACAGACAAGGATATCCAGTGCATTAATGAAACCAAATAAAAAGAAAGTAGCACCCAAGCTTTGTTTACTCATTATAAACACAGACTAAGAACTGGCTGAGATTTGTCTGTTGCTACAAGAGCAGTGGCAAAAAAATAAAAGAGCCAAGAAAAGGATTTGCTGCACGTGCAAAAAATATCACCCATGTGAATCACAGCAACTGCACCTGAGGAAATGGGATATCACAGGCTTTGATCACTCCATTTCCGAGCTTTCCTTTCCTTCAAGGATTTCCACAGAAAGCAAAACAAAACTCTCAATTTTGCCAAAAGCCATTTTGCTTTATTATTCATAAGTGGTAGATATTACTAACGATGGCTTCATAAACTGGGGGGGGGAAAAGTTTTCTCAGTCCCATCTGGGTAGTAACATTTTATGAGAGATTTATTACACACATTTATCCGGGAGTGAGAAAACTGCGACATAACTTGAAAATCCACTTATGAGTGGGGGGGGGAAAGGCATAATAAGCAGCATTTGGGAGGGAGGGAAAAGGGAATGTTGGGAGGAAATGTATATAAACATCCCTGTGCAGGGGATACTCATTATGCACATGCTCCATCTTCATTCAAGTCACCTCGCCCGGCTCCATCACGTCTATCCACGAGGGCCAAGAAATACGTCTCTGCTCTCCTCGGTTTATATCCAGAACAAATCTATTTCACAGAGCTAAATGTTGCTGCTGGTTGGGGAATATTTGTTAAATGGCTATAATGTGATACAGTTAAGTTATTTACTACTTGTGACTGGTGAGAAAATTGAGGTTTTCGTAATGTTGCATTTCTAGAGCAAAAAATGCGCATTTCTGAAAAGAAATTGTTTGGGTCTCCTTTGACATTCTGTGATTTTCATAGGGTAAAAAGGATGCATTATTATGCATTTAAGGTCATCTGGATGGGTAAGAATGCAAAGTTATTCAGGTGGGAGTGGCTACACCGCCAGATAACTACACTTAGTAGAACATTACCCATCACCTATTGTACACTGTTTTTTTTCCAGCAGTGTCAGAAAACTTGTGTAAATTTTGGGGTTTGTGCTGATCCAATCTGTACCAGTTCAGAATCTCTCTTTAGGCCTTGTTAGGTTCTAAATTCCACCAGAATATAAGGTTAACAAAAGCAGAGTTGAAATTCCCCATAGCCACGAGGGGGCTACACTGGCTGGCAGTAATTCATAAGATATCACAGAATCATTAAGTGGTTTGGGTTGGAATGGACCTCAAAGCTCATCCCATTCCACCCCCTGCCATGGGCAGGGACACCTCCCACCAGCCCAGGTTGCTCCAAGACCTGTCCAACCTGGCCTTGGACACTCCCAGGGCTGGGGCAGCCACAGCTGCTCTGCCCAACCTGTGCCAGGGCCTGCCCACCCTCCCAGGGAAGGATTTCTTTCTAATCTCCCATCTAATCTTGCCCTCTGGCAGTTTGAAGCCATTGCCCTTGTCCTGTCATTCCAGGCTCTTGTAAACAGTCTCTCTCCATCTTTCTTGTAGCTCCTTTAGGTTCTGGAAGGTCACAATGAGGTCACCCCAAAGCTTCCCTTCTCCAGGCTGAACAATCCCAGTTCTCCCAGCAGAGCTGCTCCAGCCCTCTGACCATCCTGGTGCCTCCTCTGGACTCCCCAGCAGCTCCATGTGCTCCCTGTGCTGGTCCCCAGGGCTGGGGCAGCTCTGCAGGGGGGTCTCACCTGGGGGGGGGCAGAGGGGCAGAATCCCCCCCTCTCCTGCTGCCCCCACTGTGGGACCAGCCCAGGGCACGGGGGGTTCTGGGTTGCAAGGGCACATTTCTGGCTTAGTAACGAACATTTAACTCCATTTTAACACATCACCTTTCAAGTCACTAACATTTTTGGGCCTAATTTATTCATAATGCTTTAGTGACATTATTAAGCCGACAGAGACAGGCATCAATACAGCAGCACCAACTTCCGCCTTCCCGTACCTATTTTAGGATTCTTTAATCCCTCCTCCTAAAGTCTGTTCCAACTCCCCAAGCCCGAATAGGCTGTAGCAGGTTGAACACTCATCTTCCAGAATGGTATTGTTGTCTTTAGCATTCCTGCTGTAGTTACATGGCTGAGCCCAGCCAACTGTGCAGATGGCTTGATGCAAATGTCAAATATCAAAAATCACACTTAATCCTACAGCCATCATCCCACACTGGGAAACAATGATCTGTTTTCTTCTCTTTTTTTAAAGAAAGCTTTAAAAATGCTGAATATTTTATCTTCTTTATCTGCTAATTCATGCTTTGTCCAGATATTTTAAGCAGCTAAGATGGAAATGGGATTTTTTTCTCCTTTGGTCCATTTAGAAGGGTATTTCTCCTGCTTCCAACAGCTGTAGTGGTCACAGGAGCACTGCAAAACCTCAGTGAAATTTCAAAGGCCGGTCTGATCTGGGTTTTTGGAGGCATGTCGAGTCCCTGGCTACAAAACCTAAAGTTCCTTATTGTGCCTGGTTAACCAAGCAATTTATTAAGTCTTAGCTGACATCATGTTACAGGATCAGAGACTGGAATGTGAGGCTCTATAAAAGCAGATGGGCAAGGAGAGAAATCACAGTTTTCACATTTGGAGAAAAAAAATCAATATGGAACAGCAGCAGCTCCGACTCTGATGTGAGTTGTTATGGAGAAATGGAGCCAAGCAACCTTTTAATAGGAGTTACTGGTATTATTGATAGAGATCTCCTAGGTTGGGTTGCTCATGTAATGGCTTCACACAAACTCACCAAAGCAGGAGAGTAAAGTGAGGAACCAAGAGGATAAAGCAGGTCAAGTGTTCATTGCCTTTGACTAAAACCAGCACTTTAATGAGAGAGAACTTCAGCAAAGCTCCAGTTTCCTCCATCTGGTGCAGCAAACAACAGCAGCCTGAGCGGGCTGGAGAGGCTTTGAGAGCCAAGAGGAGAAAACCTGAAATGACCCTTCAGCTTTCCCTGGGGGAAGAGCCAAGGGAATGGCTGGACTGTGTAAATGAGTGAGCTGCAGTGAAGCACAGCTCCTCTCATGGGGACTGTTTGCTGCTGGTTCCCCTGGGGGTCACTCGCCCTGCTGAAATAACTTGTGCATCCCCCATTCTCCACTGAAAGTCATTGACAGACAAATTCAGGTTTATGTCACCAATATTTACAACCAAACCTTTGTTTTCACAATCTGATGAGAATTTTAAGGGATATTGCAACATGAAGAGCAACTTGCTATGTTTTCCCCCAAAAAAAGACTAATGGACACATGGACCATAAGTAACTTTATGAATGATCCAGTTCTAATATCTTGGAGTAACCTTCAAGTGAGCTGCTTTTGAACACAGCACCAATCATGATCAAAGGAAATCTTTGCCTTCAGCTTCCCCAGTTCACCACATCTTAGAGCCTGTACTGTCCTACACCTGAAACACCTCAGAGTTCATAGGGTATAGAGGAAAACCAGCACTTTTCCCTACAGCTGTGGGGGGTATCACCGGTCCAATGTACCATAAAGTAGTTTAAATCACTGTCAAAGACAGAGAGCTTGTGATTGACCAAACCCAACAATTATAGAAACTGCAAAACTCCTGTCATGGTGAAGGCAGAGGGTGTCTGGAGCACTCCCCTTCCATAGGGTTAGCAGAAGGAAGAGGGTAGGCAGGGATTTTAGGAGGAGGAAAGTTGCCTCTGGGATGAAGGCCACTGAAGGAGCTCAGATTAACTGTGTGATGACAAGTAAATCACCCAACTTAAGTTTTGAAAGATGGGCTCTGAGCACCTGCCCTGCATTGTACACGTTCCCAGCTTGATATCTGAGGTCATATTTCAGAAGAGCAGAGCAACTGAAGCAGACTGAAATTACTCCCAGAGCCCTGGGAAATGCTAAATACTCTGAAATAATCATTCCATGGACCTGCCACACTGGCAATCAGAACTGGAGTGTATTTTTTGCATCCATGTCAAGTCCTGTGCCTCAGTTTGTGAACTGCAAAAGGAAATAACGTGAATCTCCACACCCA
The DNA here is from genome assembly GCA_013400415.1 of Scytalopus superciliaris. Lineage (NCBI taxonomy): Eukaryota > Metazoa > Chordata > Aves > Passeriformes > Rhinocryptidae > Scytalopus > Scytalopus superciliaris. Next base: position 1,126,109 of record VXBX01005888.1, on the reverse strand, counting down.
CCACACCTTTCTTCAACAAGCTCAGCACTTGTACTACCCCAAATTGCTGCCAGGCAGCCAGAAAGGTGATGAAAAACAAATAATGTTGCCCTTGGACTTAGATTACAACTTACACGAGGTCTGGAGACACAGATTAGAGTAAGTAGCTGTTAATTTTATGAGCTCTGTCCCTCACATTCACTGCAAGAAGCAGAAGCCCAGCATGAAATACAGTGTAGGCACACGGTGCCTTGTATATACTGGTGACAGTAATGCTGACAGTAACGAGTTCTGGAACTCTGCAGGCTCCCAGTGCCTCTCTGAAGCATTAAATTATTTTAATAGAAGTAATATATAATATCCCACCACAAATTTATCATCGTAAGAATGTGGTGACTTCACATTTTTGTTTCAGTGAGGATGTTGATTTAAGTCAAACATAACTAGTCATTTGCTTTGGCTTTTTCATGGGAGAGAACGTTGTTAAACCTTGCTTAATACTGACTGACTGAAGAGTATTAGCTGCTGACAGCTGAGGTGCAGCTCAATTAGAATGTGGGTATTTCTATCTGCAACAGCTCAGGGGTTTAGTATAAAACACTGAGAAAAGTTTAGGAACAAAGTAGAAGATTGATACGATTTTTCTGAACCGAGCACTGAGAAAATAGACTAGAAAACTAAAGCTCTGGAAAGCTGTGGCTTTCACCCGATTTATGCCCAGTTTTACTCAGGTTTTAGCATGCTGGTGGTATTTTTCAGGTTGATTTTTCAGCTGTCAAACCCTGCTCAGCCCCGGGTGCTGGTGGCACTGGGCAGCTGTGCCAGCCCTTGGCCAGGAGGTGACACGGAGCTCTTGTGTCCCCTACGCTGGGACAGCAGCTCTGGCTCACAATCACAGATTCTGCGTCACTAGAGGGTGTCACAGCCATGGGAAGCAGCACAACATTCTCACAAAATGAGGCTCGAAGGGAGCTGAATAAATAGCGTAAATAGTTTTCTCTTACCAAACACACAGCCTTCAGCCCCTCCCGGGATGATTCTCACACGTTCTGTGACCTCTGCCGAGGCTGCAGCCACAGATTACACCTTTCCCTGCTCTCCCACACAGCACAAGGCACCGAAAGCTGCTGTTGATAATCCTATTAGTGGCTTCTGTGTTTGTTACCTGTAATTAAATGTTGCCACTTACAGCGTAAAGCGTACGAGACAATGAAAGAGTTAGAAAGCAGTTAAATCCTCTCTTAAACCTACAACCTCTGACAAAAGGGAAAGCATTTGGGTTTGCCTCCCCTATATATTTCAGTCTCATGAACATAAGACTCTTAAGTGGATTTAACAAAGCATAACACAAAACCAGGCAGCAAAGCAGCGAGCTCGTGGCCAGACAGCTATTGAAGATGATTTTCTTTCTTGCTTCCTTTGACTTCACAAGGGACATCAAGATGGATCCGAACGACACGGGCAGACACCACATCTATCAGAAAGTTCTCAATATTCATGAGCATTTGCTTCCCCCGTTCCAGTTTGCGAGTTGCTTATTAGCTTTGCTGACATAAACACAGTGGTGGAGGGGTTTGTTTTTGTTGTTTTGTTAAGTGAATAGCCTGGGTGGAAAAACAACACTATAATTAAAACAAAACAGGACATGTATGTGTTGTAAACAAAAGGACTGGTGATCTTCTTCACACCAATCTTCACTGAGCTGCCATCTGTTCCCTCTAACAAGCTGATATTTCTTGAGTGTTCGTTGTTGTTTTAATTTCTGGTTAAGGCGGAAAAAAATGAAGGGAAATTAATTTCTGCACGCTCTTGAAATTGTTTCCTTATTAAACAAATATTCTTCTAACTCTATTCTGCCTATCCCAGCCACAGTGAAGTTCATGGAATCACAGAATGGTTTGGGTTGGAAGGGGCCTAAAGCCCATCCAGTGCCACCCCTGCCATGGGCAGGGACACCTCCCACCAGCCCAGGATGCTCCAAGCCCCGTCCAACCTGGCCTTGGGCACTCCCAGGGATGGGGCAGCCACAGCTTCTCTGGGCACCCTGTGCCAGGGCCTGCCCACCCTCCCGGGGAAGGATTCCTTCCCAATATCCCATCTGAACCTTCACTCTGTCAATTTAAAGCCATAAAATGCAATAGACTTGTTGAGTTTAATTAGGAACAGTTACTGCCAAAGGTAGCTTTAAACTGATCTTTGAGGAATTCTCCTTTTAATTATGCTGTTAGTAGTAAATTCCTGATTTGCAGCCAAGCCTGCTGTTCCCTGCCTGTACTGATGTGTGCCAGTGGAAGAGCGAGGAAGATGATGACAAATGTCTCAGGCTCTATTTTGATTAAGGGCATGTCCTGCTTTCCCTGGAAAGCCCTGAGTCCCAACCACCTGTAGAGCTGCACCCAGGAAAAATCTGGGAGTGAAATGAGGGTGTAATTTGTGCTCCTGGGGTACCTCCTGCTTGGGACTCCCCAAAGGAGCACCAGTGTGGTACCCACGAAGGAAAACCACAGCCATGTTAGACAGCAAGTGCATCGACAGCAAAAATCATTCTGCAAGTGCTGTTTGTCTCGTCACACTGAATTTAATTACAGTTAAGGATTTAATTAGAATTTTTCTGTTATTCTATCTCGTTTTTCCACCTTTTTTTTTTTTTTTTTTTTTTGTTCTTTTTTTTTTTTTTCCCTTTTTTTTTTTTTTTTTTTCAACTTGACAGATTGTTTTGTTGTTTCACTGATGTTCTCTTTATACTCTGAACCTCCAACAGCTTCATGGGGATGACAAATACTTTAAGGCTTGATTACTTGCAATGATGGATGTCTACATTGCAGGTAGAGGAGGTGGGGACAGTGATCCCTTCCTGTGCCCCTTCTCCTGCCTGGCCAGGCACATTTCTTGGAGGAGCTGCTTCCCTGGCTCTCACCTGCCTGATCCTTGAGCACTGAGACGTTATTAATTAATGACTTGTTTCCTGATAGTGACTTACACCATATATTTTGCACACCACAGAGATCTGGCAGGAGTGGAATAACTATCATTCCAGAGGACACCTGAGTGCCATCTGTTTTTCCTGGCACCAGCGTTTCTTGGGAGGTTAGAAAGGTGGAGGACCAAGTATTTTCTCCTCCACTCTTCTCTAAATCATTGTCAAAGAAAAAATGATAAGTTTTGAAACACTCCACCGCCTCCTTTCCCTCTCAGAGTACACACACAGAGGTTACACCTACTTTTCCACAACATGATCTTATGTATTTTTTTCCTGTTGTCTGACAAAATCCATATGTTCCAGGCTCAGACCATCTGTCACTCTCAACTCTTTTGCACAAAAGTTTTTGATGCATTTCTCTCATGATTGATTTCTTTCTATAATTGCACAGGAGGGGCATTTGACAGAAGGAATTTTCATAGCCCACCACCCCCAAGCAGTCTCCAAGCACAGGTCTCCTCCATGACCAAAGACTGAACGAATAAAGAGCTTTCAGCTCTCAAGCAGAGCAGGGGTTGAGTTTTGCTTTACTGAGTTGTTTTTTTTTTTTCCTCCAAGAAAGCAAAGTACCCCTGGAAAACCAGTACAGCAGTGAAAGAGTTGCTTGCTTTTTCAAGATTAGTAGTTCCTTGCCAAAGCCAAGTCCCAGAGAATTTAGCAACTCCAGTTATGACTACAACTGACTCACAAATTCTATAAACGTGGGAGACCTTTAACCACAGAGCTGTGGGATGCACATTGTCATAAGCCTTAAGTACCAAGCAGTAACTCCGGTGTTTGTTCTCACTCCTGGAACATGGATTTATGAATTATTTCCTCATTGGTGCCTGCAGAAATGGAAGATCAGAGTGTGTTTCAAACAGAAAGTAAATCATACAGGTTTATTTGGCTTTCTAGTCTGTACCGTGGCTGTTTGCAAATATTCCATATGTTGGTAAAAAACCCCCACAATCAGAGTGTTCCAGCCCTGAAAACAGCCTGACTGTGTTAAAAATCAGTCATTTGCTGTTGCTACTCCCTCTCCCAGCCATTAAGACATCCAGTCCTTCACCAAAATCACCTTCTGCAATGAAGGACCCTCTTTGCAGTCTAAAGCCAAAAGTCAGGCTATAGGGTTTGAATTTCCTCCCCCAGCTCTGTGCAGAATATGACAATGGGAAAAGTCACACCACATTTTTCTGTGGAAGGGTGTGATTATTGAGCAAGAACATATCAACAAAGCACTCCACAAACAAAGGCACAGATGAAGGACTCAAATCCAAGTGCTCCTTGGCTTTAGGTTGTTCTTCCCATGTTCCAACAAACAGAGAAGACGTTTTGTGACTCAAGTCTTGCAAGTGAAGGGAGGCTCAGGGTAACCAGCCATGAGCTCCACTGGGAATGGAGGCACAGGAAAGCAAAAGCAGGAATTCCAAAGGGGACTGCAGCTACAAAAGGTTAGACTCGATGATTTTGGAGGTATTTTTCAGCCTTAAAGATTCTATGATTCAAAGCCAAATTATATTTTTCCGTTCTCCTTTGAAGTAGTCACTCACAGAATAAAAACTACCTAAATAAAAAGAACTGTTGATTTTAAATTTTTCAAATAATATTTTTTTTTGCCACCACCACAATTTGTCTTCAATTTTCATTTAGTCAAAACCTGATTTAAGATAGAAATCTAATTTGAAAGGAAAATATTTGAAAAGTCTTTCACTCAGGATTTTATCATAAGAAACACACTTGTATAAACAGCCAAGGGTGTCCATTCCCTCCTACAGGCTCCCAGCAAAGGTAAAACCCTGCCAAAAATGCTACAAAAAAATATACTGAAAATGGGTTTGTGAGTGATTCTCAGTATGAGGGCAGAACAGAAGAATTCTGCTGCTAGAAAAATCTCACCACAGACCCTAAGCCCTAAAACAAGCCCCTTCTTTCCATCAGAAGCATTTTCAGAAGATGAAATTAAAATCCTATCATGATCCAAATCCAAACTTTTCCCAACTCAGACTTGCCTGTCAATATTCAGGTCCATTATGTGGGAACCCAAGATCTGGAAATGGGTCTGAAACTCCCTGAAATGGGAGCCATGAATAGGGAAAAGTGGCTCTGATGTTTCCAAGCAATCCTACCTCTGGTTTCCGTGGGTATCGATCTTGCAAACCCATGGAATGGGTGGTTGCTCCTCTCCAGAGCAATCACTGCTGAGAGCAATCCTGAGCCTCACTTGGTCATGGCTTGCTCTGATTTCCTACAGCTGCTGTGGAAAAGGGCGTTCCAGGGTCAGGAATCTTTGGAAAGCCCAGGCTGGGCTGTGCTTGCCAGTTCTGAGAGCTGCTCACAGGCCCTCAAATAAACAGTGCCCAACCTCACTAATTCCTGACAGCTCATCCACTGGCTTGTACAAAGATTTGGGCTCTGGGGTTTTTTACTGTAAAAATAAGAAGTATCCCATAAACAAATAAATCTCTCATGCATTCTGCTTCACATTATTCAACAACAGAAGTCACATTAACAGATAAGACACTTTAAGCAAATCCAATTCTGTAGAAAACCATATTTGTTTTTCTGAGCTGTCGCTTTCTCACTGTCTAAAACTAAAATTCACATTCAGACATCTCTGTGAAGCTTCAATATTCAGCACTGCTGAATACAGAGTTTAGGGAAGGTAAGAACCCCACTTTGTTCCATGTTGCTTCTCTTTTTAGGACATTTAAACAGTGGGGGATTTGTTTCCTTTTTTTGGCAAGCATTTCCTGAAGGTTTGTTCCATTACAAGTATAATTCCACTGTGGGAGAACTTGGTACCTGGCATCAGGTCAAGCAGCAGGGAGGAGATTGATTGACTAGGAGTTTGAAAATCGTAATGACTTTGTACTTTTCCTTTCCCCAAGACTTGTTTTCCTGCCCAAGACATTTTCAGATACTCACAGTATTTAATATGCATGACTGGTAAGAGTTTGTTGGGCACAACGGGAGCTCCAGGTGAGAAGCAGCATCCTGGCTGGCTGCAGTTTCTGCTTCAGCATTAATTCAGCAATTTTTTTAATTCTTTTTAATTTTACTACTAATAACTGTGTTCAGTTTTGTCTTCAGAGGGAATTATGTTCACAGCTTTGGCTTTGGTGTGGTCTTAGCTGTGTTCTTAGAATCATGGAATCACAGGATGGTTTGGGTTGGAAGGGACCTTAAAAGTCATCTTGTCCCACCCCTGCCATGGACAGGGACACATTCCACTAGCCCAGGTTGCTCCAAGTTGGTCTTGGATACTTGCAGGGATGGGGCAGCCAGGGAATAACCTGTGCCAGGGCTCCATCACCCTCACAGGGAAGAATTTGTCTCTAATATTCCTCCTAAAAGAGTACAAGGAATCCTGGCATGGTTTGGATTGGAGGGGACCTTAAAGATCATCCCATCCCACCCCCTGCCATGGGCAGGGACACCTCCCACCAGCCCAGGTTGCTCCCAGCCCTGTCCAACTTGGCCTTGGACACTCCCAGGGCTGGGGCAGCCATGGAATAACCTGGGCCTCTCCACCCTCACAGGGAAGGATTTCTCCTTCTTTAAGAATTATCCCAGATCTCATGGATGTTGTTTTGTAAGGAAACAGGGAAACTTTCTTGGGATTTATCTCCTGCTAATGCCAGAGATGAGCCGTGTGTCGTTGGACAAACCACTTAGAGCAAATTTCATGAGTTATTAGGCATGTGAAGATGCTGATAAGGGCCTAATGGGATTTTATGAAGGAACCCAAGTGAGACAAAAATATATCCTGACACGGTCTAATTTCCTTTTTTTTTTCCAACATAAGGAAGGGGGGAAAAAAGAAGATAATATTAATCCTGGAAACTGAGAATTTGCTTTCATTGCTCTTAACCCAGCCTTATGTATCAGCTTGGTATTTTCATAGCGAATTTGCATAGGATTTTCATGCAATATCAATAATCAAATTATTGATTTTTATAAAATAAATTAAATTAGGAAGCATTTTTTCCTTGCTCATGTTAGCTTCAGTCACTGTTGAAGTTGACTTTGAAAGATGATCTCCAAAAAAGAATGAATTCTGTCCCTAAGTCTTTCAGTTTGACCTCCTAGCTCTGATTTATGGCAAGAAAGAGAATATAATACAAACACAGCATAAGCTTTGCCAGCCAAAAAAGAAACAGCACATGACTAATTAAGAAACACAAAAGATGATGTTCGTAACCTGTCAAAATTTACAGTCCATTAATTCCAGTTATACAGTAGAACTACATATTTCCACATTAATAATAAATAGAATCCTCATAATTAACATCATTTCAGTACAGGAGAACTTCTATCATACATGATTATGTGTCTGATTAGTTCTGTGTGACATTAACAGTGCAGAGGATAATTTATGATTTCTCCTATCAAAGGCAAACCCAAACTGGTGTGTGCCATGAATTGTTGAAAGTAAACTCACCATCTGAATTTGAAACAATCTGAATTATTTATTGGGAATAATGAAAGCAGGAAGGAAGGGTTTGATTGTTTCTGTACTAACAGTTGAATTTCTATTAGTTTGTCTCTATGTTTTTAAACTAAACCTGACGGGATCTGTCTCTGGATCCCAATTTATTCCACTTACTCCTAAATTACTCCAATTCAATGCAGGAAAATGGCAATCCTTTCTCTTATTTTTTTTTTAAGGATGTTTTTGTGCTACTTCACCCCCAAAAGTCTCAAGCTCTTCAGTATTTTTAGGATGTGTTTCACCCCTGTGCAGTCCCTGTCCCCTCAGCCAGTCAGCCCATACTCTCAGCTCTTCTTCTGCCCATCCAACACCAGTTTCTGATCCTCCCTGCATTGCTACACTCACTTTTCTGTTCATCTCCATAAAATGAAGGAAAAGAGGAGTTAAAACCATCACCTTCCTTTTAGATGTGGCCTTTAGCCTTGCAGCTCTTGTTAGAGGTAATAGGATTTCAGTTCCTGTACTGGAGGGTCAAATAACTTACCCAGGAATTAAAGCACATTAATTAGCAGAGACAGTAATTTCTTTTGGAGCTTTTCCATTACCATTTGCCACATGTCAGTATGTGAAGGTATCCCCCAGTGGTGCAGAGAGAAGGGGCAGGAGGACAATTGGGGCTAAATGGGTTGTGTTAAGGACGCACAGTATTTCCTCCCCTAAAACAGGCAAACTGTGCCCGCCCTTCACAGAGGGGAACAGCAGCTTTTAGCTTAAAAGTTTAGAAACTGCACTTCTACAGAAGGCACTGCATGAGTTTCCCTTACATTTGTATTCTCTTATCAGGAGCAGGACCCAAGAGAAGACATTGATTTTGTTGAAGACAGAATGAAGTGTTTTGACTTGTTAGCAAACAGCATATTCTGCTGCTTTGTTTCGCTGTGCCATGACACTCATCAGCCAGACACAAAAAGAGACACACAATTCTTCCCACTGAATGGTTGTCCAGAAGATTGGAGTGATATCCTTGTGGCTGGATGAGGACTAGACAAAGAGAAAGGCCATTTGTGTTTGAAACACCACACAGCGCTCACCAGAGACTTCTGGAAGGTGACCTGAGCTCAGTCTGGGAGACAAAGGACCGAGAGTGATGTTTTTGATTTGCCAATTGGTGATAAAATGATTTTACTGAAAGGCAAGGCAAAGGACAGTGGCAGCTTTTGCTCTCAGACAGTTCTTTCATTCCTGGCTTTCCAATCCCTGGTGCAACAGGAACTGTGGAACCATTAAAGTTGGAAAAGCCCTCTAAGATCGAGTCCAACCATTAACTCAGCCCAGCCAAGGCGCCAGTTACACAAGTTATCACCAAATCTCGGGAAGGTAATCAACACATCGTGTCCCTGTTGACTTTGATGCTGTTCAATGTTAAGATAATTAAAATAAATAAATAAAAATCAGTGCTGCAGCGCTTCCCACATCATTTAATGGCACAGCTACTGGTTAATCAGTTCATGCTTTGCATGGGAAAATTGGGACAAAGTGCTTACCAAGGCAGGAAAATGAAGACTAAGCAGCAGCACAGACAGATTTTAATGATTCTAAACAAACATGAATTAGCAGAGATTCACATTTTCAGTACATTGTTCTTGCCAGAAGGGGTTTCTTTGAGACAGAGGGTTTTCTAACACTTTAAACAGAAGGAAAAGCTCACTTGCTATGCTGACATGTGCTCCAGTGTGAGAATGTGACAGAGGCACTTGCATCAGGGTGAGATTTAAAACCAGCTCAAGCTGCTGGAAGAGGCACTAGCTGCCTCTCCATTCCCAGACAATTCCCTCTCTTAGTTCCCCCTTCTTCCAGTGGGAATCCCATAGTTCACTATGTCAAGGAACAACCCAAGTTCAAGTTAACTGGAAATATTTACTGCTGCCTTAATGAAGCCCCTCCCAGCTTTGGGAAACTCTGCAGCCCCACAGGTTGAGTTCATGGATTAGATGTGGGTTAGAAGGTCCCACAGACACTGTTGGGCAGAGTTAAGGGCCTGCAGGGAATTCTTAGAGCCAGAACATTCTGTACTGTGATAGCTGCACCAGCTCTTACTAAACCCCTAAAGGAGGTTGAAATATTTTCTCCTACTGGCATTTGCTGAGCAGTTTTTGACACGAACCTTTGCCACAGCTGAAGCATTTGTTACATCTCTAGGAGCTCATACACAACAAAATAATGAGTCAGGAGCCCCTTCAGAACCCTCCTAACACTCCCCCCGAAAAAGACCTAATAGTAAAATTGGCTTAAAAACCAGAACAAAAAGAAGCATACATATTTTAAGATTCTCAGTTAAAAGCTGCAACATAGTGAAACACCTCTGGAGGCTGTTAATGAGTGCTGGGGGACACCTCACAGCCCTGGAATAAAGGTATGGTCCAGTCTGAGCCCCCAGAGCTCTGTAAGGACAGGAACAGATACAACAAGGTGGGCAGAGCATTGACTCAGGTTGCAACAGTGAGCAGAGCATTTGGGGGGTTGCAGCTGCTGAGCAGCTCGTTTTTATTGGACTTCTCCCTCAGGAAGGGTGAAAGGAGGATCTATTTGTTTTGCATTTAAAAAAAAAAAAAAAAAAAAAAAAAAAAAACCCACCCCCCCAGTTTTCTTTTAAAGCATTT
>VXBX01005888.1:1081654-1116049 GCA_013400415.1 Scytalopus superciliaris | reverse complement strand
AAAAAAAAAAAAGAAAACCCACCCTCCCAGTTCTTCTTTAAAGGCATTCATCTTTGTTCAACTACACTTGATATGTTTGGAAATAATTATGGCTAAACTGCACTTTTCGAGAAACTCTTACACTTCAGACAGACATTGCCATCCAAATGTGGAGTGAGTGGACTTGGGAACCTTCAGGAAAATGATTTTCATTAAATCAAATTGTGCTGTTGATCCCTCTGAAGGAACATTTCAATGTGTACCACAAGCAGAGTCACTCAGGCCCCAGCAGAGCAAATACTTGAAACTGCCCAAAGATCATATCTGATTTTCCTATTATTTTTATCCACTAACATTTTGCACATTCCTTCTGTATCTTGCAGGCTGGAGGGGTTTAAACACCTTTAAAAGGGTTTTACAGTGTTCTATGAATGAATCAGCAACATATTTAAGATCTTTTAATTCCCCTTTATTTAATTAGTTCTCCACAACTAAAAGGAGTTGCACTTTAGTATAAACTGTTGGAATATGCCTGAGATGCTGGTTGCTCCTTCCTTAAAGGCATTTCTACTCAGATTTCCCTCTGCTCCCATCAAGCTTCAGCCCAAACTCTAATCAGACTATCCAGCAGATACTAAATGAGATCATTCAGCTTTACAGCTCAGACCTAATTAGGCTGTTGGAGCCCCAGAACATCCACATCGTGTTCTCTTTCCCTCACAACTCCACAGAGGCTGAAGACCTACAAGACTCCAAAGCTTTATTCATTTACTGTAAAAACTTCATGGAAAAACTATACACATGGTATTTTAGCTCACTGTTGTCCTAAAGCCTCAGGTCATTCCTTAGGAAGAAAATGTATCAGAAATTTTTGGTAAGGACACCTTGAAATGTTGTCCTCCCAGAAGAAGGAGATGGAAGGATAAGAAGAGTTTTTCCCTAAGTTGACATACTGGGAGTGTGTTGAATAATGGAATATAGGAAAAACTTTTAAAAAATAACAAAAAAAAAATCACTGTATATACAGAGTAGGTACCTCAAGTACCATTGAAGTAATAATCATTACATAATGGTTCAACCAGACCAGCAAAGCATCTGGAAGGTTTGAAACTGCAAACTCAGGAGGAAAAGATTTTAACCTCAAAGCATTCACATTTCTCCCTTTCCAAGTCAGCAGGAAGAACAAGAACTAATTTATGTTTACAATCACTCAGTTTGATTAAAAAGTCATACTCCAACAGCCTGAAGATGCGTTTTCCGAACATCCTCCTTTCCATTCAATTAATTCCAAATGATATTTGCCCAGAAAATGTAGAGCATGTTTAACAGCAATAGAGATAATGCTAAAGCAAGCAATCCCTGCTTAAAACTTGGGCTCCCGCCTGTCAGCATTCTTGCAAGAACATTACACCTTGGTTCCCTCATTAATATTGTTCTCCATTAGCCTAATGGAGAGCTAAGGAATGTGTCAGGCAGCAGAACCAAGCACTCAAAGGAGAGCCTCTTCCATATGGCACATTTCCATGACCTTCTCCATTTTATTCACCATAAAATCCATGGTTTTCAAGCTGCAGCTCAGACTCTGCCATGTTTCTTGAATGCTCAGCATCCCTCTTATTGAGGCTGAATAAATTAGGGCTAGAGATGGGGCTGAGATTTGGGACACTGATTCTATTTTTACTTGCACCACTGAGCAGTTTCGTGGCTAAATCACATCAAATTGGACATGACTGACAGAAATTGAAATGTTGCAGCTAATGCTGAGAGAACACGTATGGATTTTCTTTTTGCATCTGCTTTCCAGGCTGCCAAAATAGAACAAATTATACTTAAACTTTATTATCATCCTCAAAAACGGAGAGGAAAAAAAGATTATGGAGCTCTATATGAACTTACTGACACTTGGGCATTAGCAGCAAATGCACAAGTCAGGATTTGACGGGGTCAGGTGGTTTATACACTAAAAATGTATGTTTTGTGCCTTTGCCTCTCTGCTAGTGTCAGAGATGAATGAGAAGAGACCTCAGCAGGTGATTTTGATCCATTTTCCCATGTTTTCTCCAGGATATTCCGTTGATTGCGACCCAAACTTAGGACTGTATTGACCTCTGGAGAACTGGTAGCTCAGAGGTACTTGGATCTTGGGAACATCTTCCATGAGCACTTCCCAGCTCAGCAGTCATTGCTGGGGAGCTCTCAGGGTAAGGACACCCCTGGAACAGGGAGAATTCAGGAAAACACTTCAGGAGGAGAATGGAGAGAAGTTTCTGAGTGGTTCTACCACCTCTCCACAAGTCAGGAGCCAAGCAGATGGCTCAGCTTACAGAGTGGCTCTTAACACCTCTTCACTCCAATGCTTGACCACTCCTCCCCTTGGAAAGGGTTTCTCAACACCAGCACCTCGCCAGCATTTCAAGAGTTAAGCTAAAAATAAAGCCCCATAAAAACCACCCATGATTTTTATTGAAATATTTACACCTCGGAGCTTTTTTCCCAAGCAAGGGCTGGGCAGGGCTTTTACTGCCCACATGTGCAGCTTCCAAGTGTCCTACAAGGCTGCTAAAACCCACTCAACTAATTAAGCAGCGCAATTGGGCATTGAGCACCACACCTGCAAAGTTTGCAAGCCATGAAAATTTATGGTTTCATAACGTAATACAGGCTCGGTTTAATGTGTAAAATACAGCACTGCAATGGAAACAGCTGTAAATTTTCATGGCTAACACACTGTGCAGGTGTGGTGTTTCATGCTCTGCTGCCCCATTTAATTATTTCTAGGTTTGTGGAGATCCCAGTAGAAGATCATGAAATCAACCGTCTTCGAAAATTCGATTCTTTTCTTTAAAATTACAAATACGCGTATGGGAAGCTGTCCTGGTCCAGCTAGACTGGGCTTCAGGTGTGTGAAAGAGAAAGCTCAGTAGAATTGAAATAAACAGTTTTCAGATTTTGGTGTGAAGAGAAAATATAAATTCATGTTTGGAAGGGAGATTGAGAAAGAGGGAAAAGGATATTCAGGTCTGATGGTGAGCTCAATTTATATGATTACAGATTATAAATCAGTCTCTACCTGCTCCATTTTTAAGCCTTGTTTCCTTCCTTAATGCTGGTGCAGCCTCTTATTTTGATGTAACTCACTGTGTTTTAGCTCTGGACTGTGCTCTGATAAACCCCAAACACACCCCCCAAAATGGGATGTATGAGAAAAAAAGTGATTGATTCAAAGGCCATCAGAACCAACAGGAGCCTTTCCACTGGTTTGAATCATTTTGGGATGAGGTCTTGCTGTTTTCAGGAGCAGAAGCTCAATTCTCCCACAGTGAAAATGTTTATCAGAGCAATTTTTCATCTCTGTGTTCAAGCAGTGACTGGTCTGGAGCCTGAACTTTGTACCTGCTCCGACAGCAGAGCAAGCTGTGCCAACACCTTTGGTTTACAAATCACTGTCAAGCTGTCAAACCAATCAGGAATTCAAAGCGCCCAAGACCTTTTAAACACTGCCAGTGTTCTGGCATGAAATATATTTAAATACTATGAAGCTTTCAGATTCAATGTCATTTCTTATAGTGAAGTGCTACAAGGAATTGCTAATTAGTGTAGTCTACTATTTTTCATTTACTGAAACTATAAACTCCCATCTTTTGAGCCAAGTTATGTGTTCAGATTCCAGTTTAAGAGACACTTTTACCCTGAGGAGAACGACAGCTTGCAGACCTGCAGGTAACATTTGATACCAGGGGAGTCCCTCCTAGACCAAAAGGCTAATGGGATACAGCTCTTTGGGAGCCTTGCAAAAACTAGGGATAACTAACAAGTGTAATACCTCAGGGATGAAATATTGGCACCATTGGAATCTCAGAGCAAGATTCCTTCCTGACTCTAGTGCTGCTTTTGAAGTTCTCATAAATAAGGATTTTACAAGATGAGATTAAGAGAGTCACGAAATAAACCTCCATGTCAATGAGATCTCTTTCCCTGGAAGTTTCTTTACCAATACTGCAGCAATAAATCTGGTTTATGTAGGAAAAGTAGCCCCTTCTCCAGCAGAACTGCTCAGCACATCCTTGCAAGCTCAGAGAAACAAAGGACACCTGAAATTCCTGCTTGGTGATCCGTGCTGGTGTCACTCCCCGGGCTGTGGCAGAGCTTGGCACTTCTCAGGCTGAGCCACAGTCACCAGAGACACTTCTGAGGACTAATTGCCTTTTTTAAATAAAACAGGAAAAACAACGTCTCAGTTCTCACTCCTTCTCCTCACTCTGAGTGTTGGAAATCTTAGTAATTAGACGTTTTGTGTCATTATTATCACATTGATTCTGGAAGAGTTACAACAGTGAGCCAACAACAGCAAAGCCCTGAGCTGGTGGGTCACACCAGCATCAGCCTGAGCTCTCCCAGCACCCATTTCCCTGTAATTCCATCAGGCTTCAGGTCTGTCAGTGCTTTCACCACCCTGTCCTGAGAAATAAAAGTCACAACTATTTTATTCAATGCTATGACTGCAAAGAAAAACTTTCTTTCTCTGCTTAAAGCCTTCTCTTACTTCCCTGAAGAACAATTCCAAGTTGCCTTGCTGCAGGAAGGGAATTACTCTGCCCACTCTTGTTCAGGTATTAAAGACAGATAGATAGGGTTTTTTTAAATCTATCAAAACACTCAGTTCCCCCAAACAACATGAGATAAAATAAGCCTTCCTATTTATTTTAATTTCCTGAATCACAGGCTGGAAGTTTTCTTTGAGTTAAAGCATCTATTACCTCCTCCTGGCTGGCCCTCCTGCTGGCTGTGTTGCTTCACTCTGACTATGGATTTGCTCCAGAATAAAAATAATGGCATTATTCGCAAAATAATGTAAACTTTCTTCTAAAAATGCAATATTTATAAAGCAGATTTTGCCTCCACCAGCAGCAGCAGGAAGAGCTCACCTGAGTTGCTCACAATTGTGTTTTCTACTTGACAGAAAAACTGTTTAAAAGTATGTTTTTTGGGGGAGGGCGTTTAGGGGGTTTGGGTTTTTTTTTTAAGTTGGTTGGTTTGGGTGGTTTTTTTTTTTTTGGTTCATTGGGTTTTTTTGTTTGGGTTTGTTGGGGTTTTTTGGGTTGATTGGTTGGTATTGGTGGGGTTTTTGTTTTGGGGTTTTTTTTTGTTTCTTCTTCCCTGCCCTTTCTCCCCTAAGGATTAGTGGAAATAGTTTGATTTAAATAGGAAAAAAAAAAAAAAATCACTAAGGGGCAGCTCCTGCTCTCAGGAAATATTTCTTTTTCCAAGTTTGCACTTCTCAGCTCTATTGCAGTGAAACAGTTTGACACAACAACTTGATGGGAAAAAAAGAAGTAGTAAACACTCAGTGCAGTAATTAGAGAAGCAATTCTTCCCAATATCTTTGCAGTAGCTTATTACCCTTCTCTGTTGCTGAGCTTTATCCCATCCCCTGATGCAAACACAGGCTGCTCATCTTCCTTTCACACACACTTTCAGAAATGCCAAGCTGCTTCATTTTAATAAATGCTTAATAAATAAAGAAGCCCATCAGAGCTTTCCCAGTATCTCAGGGTGTCTGAGAAAGAAAGGCAGGATAACAACGGAACACGCTGCCAAGAGCTAAACTGGATTTTGTAATCATCAGGTTATTCACTTAACTCCAAAAATATCTATTTCTGAGCAGCATTTCAGGATCCCAAAAGTGTTTCTCAGGAAAAGCTCCTACTACTGCAACAGGAGGGATTTTTCCCTCCTTTAATAAATTATTGTCCATGAAAAAAACATCAAAATAAAGTATTTTTTAGAAAATCTCAGTGACTGATTTTATCAGCAGTGAACTGAACTCTGGGATTTTATTAGTAGCTATCCCAGGGAGCAGTTTTAAATATGATATGATCATGTCTATACCCTTCCTGCATGATTTTAATATCAATCACATCCCAAAAAACAAGGCCCTGGAGAGTGTAATTATGAATGAATCCAGATTCCACCAGAAATCCTGTGTGCCCTGGGGGCATAAACTGGGAGCTTCTGCAGGCACAGAGTCCCCAGCCTGAGGGGGACACTTTTTGCTGGTGACAGTGACCACATTTGGAGCCTTTCTCCTGCTTCCCAACCCCTTTGCAATATTCCACAAGCACCTCTAGCTGTGTTGAGGGCTGTATCTTAAATAAAAGTGCCCTGTGGGATCACCCGTTTCCCAAATTTCTGTGCCTTTTCTTATGGTTTCTAAACAAAGTCATCAGTTAAACTGAGGCTACACAGAGCTGACCTTAATTTAGCTCGAGATTAAACGGTTAAATTTTGTCCCCCTCTTCATATTTATATTTCAAAAGCAGCTGAGTTAGAAGAAAATACAGGTGTCAGGTAATTTTAATTATTTCTGGTAATTATGAGGAGAGAGCACAAATGAAGCAATTTAACATCCTTTATTTACTGTTTTTGAAGACAAAGAATGTACTTTGGTGTCTTTCTATTACTGCAGCATCTGTGCTTCAGAGAAGAAACCCTAAAAATAGTGTATTATCTAATGTTGTGTTTGGTTTTTAATTTGGAGGGATGAAAGTCGTGATTTGTCTGAATGCTTGCAGCAAAAATATGTGTTTCAAATACATATAAATGTATAATCTTTGCAATAACAGAACTGGCTTGAAAGAACTTCAAGGGACATCTCTGGGGTTCAGCCCACTTTGCCATCTCCTCTAGCACAGTGTTTTGGGCTGCTGGAATTAGTTTTTGCCTTGGGTACCTTTCTAAATAAAGAGATGAAATACTGACTAAAATACTTGCAACATTCCCCCCTGTTATGAAAGAATTAGAGAGATGTCTGTAGTTCTGAGTATATTAAATTTGTACAATCTCAATTAGTTCCAATCAAAACACTTAATTAGCTGAAAATCTAAAATATACAACTTGAAAATCGGTAGGGTGGATTGTCCCCAAAATTTTCAATTTCTGTGAGGTTTTGGCAAAAGCATCTTTGGTTTAGAACTCCCACAGCGACTTCAGAGCTCAGGAAAGGTGCAGATTCCCTTTTGCCTAAATTAAAACAAGGGGTTATTTATTTTAGATGAAAAACATGAATCGTTGCCCTTCTCAAGGATTCAGCTTTGCCTCCCGAGGTCACCTGAGGCAGCAGAGGAGCAGCAAACCCACCCCCAGCCCCGTGTTTATGCAATAATTAATCCGAGCAGCAACAGAGCAGGATAACAGGCTCGCACGGAGATGACGTTTTAATTTGCTAAAATACCTTTAAGCAGGATTTATTCAGACAGCACCTAAATACACACCTCAAGATAAAGCCAGTGAGCAGGGGGGCTGCGCGGCCAAGTTCGTGGCCGTGTGCCATCGAAGATGTGCAGCAGGATTTGGGCTTTCAAGGAGGAAATGAGAGCTCTGCCCTTCTCCTGCCAGGGCAAACCTTCCCCGGGAAGAAGGAGAAACCCACCCCAGCCGAACTTTGAAAGCCATTCCCCCTGAAACGTGATGGCAACCACGGCACCACCTGAAGTCTCCCCTAAACACTGAATTAAGCAGGACTTTGCTGTCTCACCAGTGCCTGGCACGTGCTGAGGATGGCATGGAACCCAGGTAGGAGCAGCAGTTGCTTATATAGAGATGATATAGAACAGAAAGGCAACTTCTCCCTGATTCAGCATCTCCCCAGAAGCACTTTCAGTGCCAACACCAAAAGTTTCTATCTTTTAAAGCCTTTTAAAGCACCCCTGCAAACAAGCTCTGCACCCAACACACTGATAATCATCAACATTGCAAAACTAATCAAAAGAATGCACTTTAAGTAATTAAAAAATAAAAATAATAAAAAGACATAGATGACACACAGAACCGTCTATTCTCATCTTTTCTAATTAAACACCTTAATAATCAAAACTACCGAACTTGCACCTCCAGAACTTAACAAGATTTACAATACAATTTGCTCCTGCAGATTTCCAATACCTTTCCCCCAGCACTTAACTCTGTTGTGATGCAGATCCAGGAGAACTCCCTCTGCAAAGCACCTTTCATCTCCCAAGGCTCTACATCAGCCACTTAAATACCCCCCAGCACAGGTGGAACTCACCAAGCACAAAAGCAACACAACAATTGACAGCCCAGTCCCACAACAGATTTATACACAAATGAAACCAGTGGGATCTGCAGGAGGGGAAGCCAGGCTTCTCCAGAGCATCTGGAAGCCTCACAGTGTCTTGAAGTAGATTTTAATATATAATTCTTGTGAAACAAATCACAGATTAGTTTTAACCTCTGTAGCTAAATAGATCTGGGGAGGCAGATGCATTATTGATTTAATCACTTAGATGAGAGTAAAAGTTGTGCCTATCTCTCTCCATTAGGATTTTATATCCCAATAGTCATTTCCAGTTCACTATTCAGGATAAAAACAACTTTTGCACAGGTAAAGGTCATATCCATCAAACCTGGAAGAGGAATTGTAGTTTCTGGAATAACCAGTAAATGTTCCTTAGAGATAGTCACTTAGGAGAAAGCCTCATTAGCAGGGGGGATCCTGCAGAGGGTGGTCATTAAAAAATTAACCACTTCTTAAATTTCCTGGGCAGCTTTAGGTTAATCCTCTCACTTAATTGTGGGAATATCAGCCTAATAGTGTTAATTAATACTTGCCCCATTTTAATCAATATCTGAAACAAAAGCGATAATGAAGGCAAAATTTTATTTACCAGGTTTTTATTATTACTGGCCATTAAAAATTCATGACACATGGCACAAACTGCCATTAGAGCCTTTGGCAGAGTCCAGCAATAACCTGCTGGAGAGACCAGAGGCTCAGCTTGCTGCACACAACTCCTGTTGTAATTAAAAAACCTCAAACTTCACCTATTTTGTGTGCAAAGCACAGCAAAGTGAGGGAGAAACTTCCAGCGCTGGCCGTGTGACTCCAGCAAAGCTCCTGGCATCGTGCTGTCCTTTCCCAGAGCCTGCTGTGCAGAGTCCCCAGCTCATGCCACAGGAATCAGGGTGTCCTTCCCTCTGCAAACAGAGCCTCATCTTAACCTGGAGCTAGAGGATGATAAACAAGGCAAAGCTTTGGCTGTTTGTCCCCACCGAAGTCTCCTGAGGCCAGATTTCCATCTCCTAGATCCACGTGGCTCTGCTGGTGATGGATTCACCTCTCCAGGGCCTCCCTGCAGGAACACGCCTCACCTGGAGGGTACAAATCCTGCCTGAGTGTGGATTTTATCTCTCCAAAGCAGGTGCTTCTCTTTATCTCTGTTTGTGCAGCATCCAGCACGCCAGGGACCCATTCCTGGTCAGGACCTTGAAATGCAACAGTGATATTCCAGCTGTAGGACAGGGTGGGAAGAAGGGAACACGCACAAACAACAGTGACTTGAGTTTTAAGCAAAGGCATAAGTGTAAAGAACATTTGATGTCAAGCAAAAATGTAATTGTCGGACATAGGAATGCTTTGTATAAATAAAAATCATGAATTTTAACGGCAAAAACTTTGAGAGAAGAAGTACCTTCCTTTCTGGTCACACCAGACATCAGGACTCGCTCCCACAAATGATGTTTTACACAAAGGAGGGTTTAGTGGTGCATCATCTCACCAGCAGCCAGCAAATTGCTAAATAAGCCTGACCTTGCTGCCTTTGGAAAGAAAGAGGCTGGATTTCCATTCCAAGAGCTCACTGCCCTTTAACTGGTGCTACAACATGTGATAAGGTTCAGATAATATCCTAAAGTGCTTAATTTAGCAGTCATCTCATGGCATATTAATTAAGACTTCTGGACAGTTTTTCTCCTTTTAAGAGCTTGAGTTGTAAGACAGGTGAATTAAATCCCCAGGGAAACTCGAATTTCACTGACCTTTTCTCTCTCATTGTGTTCCTCATGTGCCACCAGGTCCTCAGTGACAGCAAACAGCTCCTGACCCTCTCACTGAACATCCTGGTGTGGCCAAAATCCATGTTACAGCTCCTGGAGTGCTGGGAGTTTTTATGAGCAGCTCAGGGGCTGGTGGGAACAGCAGTTTCCAGCTTTGGGGCTGGGCAGGAGCGGGCAGCCACTGCCCATCACTGGGAAATCACATCCTTGGCCACAACACCTGCTCCCACAGCCAGAAATTCAGATTATCCAACTGCTCCCGAGCGCTGGAGCTACACCAGGAATGTGCAGGAGGCACATATGGCCCCAGAGCTGGGAGATGGCTCCTGCTGCTCTGCTCATCAAATCCCTCTTATTTTTAATTCCAGGGGTTGACAAGTCCAGCTCAGGGGGTGCTCTCCAAGCATCCCCCCCTTGGACCACAGCACCAGAGGACAGGGGGTGGAAAACACAACCAGCAGCATCACAAAGCTCATCTGGGGGTTAATTTGGGAGTTATTTTTCGTTTTCTTTCTTGTAAAACCTCCCTTGTTGAGCTGTACTACATGAATCATTCATGAGCACTCTTGGAGCACCATAAAATAGTCAGGCAATATTCAAATCTCTGAGTCTGCTGCAAATTTGGACACCAGTGGAGGGCTGGGAATGGCCCAGACAGGGCCACTGGCTCTTGGCTCCACTCACAGCTGTGGTGTTGACTTGAAACTGTGACTGTCATTGAAACACTTTGTTGGGAATGCACAGCAGGGATGGGGGTGCAGGCACAAAATAAGCTGAAATGGGTACAATTACTTTATATTTCAAGTTCATTAAGGTTTCTTAGAGTTTTGATGGAATGCAGGGAGGACTTACAGACATCCCCATGAGCCAAACCTGGGCTTTTTCTTTCTGCTCCAGAAAAAAAAAAAAAAGAAAAAAGTATTTTTGTTTGGTTAGGGTTTTTCCCTTGTAAAATGGACCATGTAAAGACACTCAAAACACTTCCAGGATGCATCTTTTGCTGTGGTCCCTCGGTTGGGCTGGAGGAGGCTGGTGGCCCTGCCCATGGGGATCCCACCTTCCCTGGCAGCACCAGGTGCCCATGAGAGGGGTCACAGAGGGTGCTGGCACCCAGAACTTGGAGCTGTGAAGTGCTTGTCATGATTCCTTCACTCCTTCTCCTTGCTTTAAAAATGTGTGGTCTTGTTTTCTGTAGGATCCTCTTGGCTCCCAAACTCACGCTTTATTTTATCAAAGATTCACAGAACAGGTTGGGCTGGAAGGCACATTAAAGATCATCTTGTTCCACCCCCTGCCATGGGCAGGGACACCTCCCACCAGCCCAGGCTGCTCCAAGCCCTGTCCAGCCTGGCCTTGGACACTCCCAGGGATGGGGCAGCCACAGCTTCTGTGGGCACCCTGTGCCAGGGCCTCATCATCCTTATTTCTTCCCAAATCCATCTAACTCTGCCCTCTGGCAGTGGGAAGTAATTCCTCCTTGTCCTGTCACTCCATGCCCTTATCCAAAGTCCTTCTCCAGTTCTCTTGGAGCCCTTTTAGGTACAGGATGTGCCTCTGAGGTCCCCCTGGAGCCTTCTCTCTGGGGACAGAGTAGAAGAGGTGGGGGGGATGTCCCACCAGTCTCAAAGATTATATCAACAGAACGTTTTTCTGCATCTCATCACTTGCATAAAACAAATGGAGTCTTTCTGAACATGTTGTGATGAAATTTTTCAGTTTGTCAGTCAGTGGAGTGGAGGTGGGTGAGAGGACAGGAGAAGTTAATTCACCTTGGTATGTTCCACTAGGCCTGAAGCTGCTTATCCAGGAGGGATGAACAGACCAGGAAGCCCCAGTTTCAGTCATTTAACACTGCCTTCATACATCAGAAGTTAAAAACATCCCAAAGTGAGAAATTGGAATTCATTGAACAGGTAAAAATCCTGAAAAAAATGGGAATTCTGGATTCCATAGGCTAAACTTGGTCAATTTGTGCATATGGACTCACAGCTCCAAGCCAAGCTGATACCTGAAAAACTGCTAAACACCAAGCCAAGCTGAAAAATCACTCACAGAATTCTTAGTCCAAAAATCCCCGTGTCTGTCATAGGAATTGTGCCATGATTTTTCCAAGGTATCAGAGTTTGTCCCTGATGCATTTGTACTTGTGTGAGAATCCTGTGCTCACTGGAAGAGGATCCCTGGGTCTCCATGAA
Organism: Scytalopus superciliaris; assembly: GCA_013400415.1. Taxonomy (NCBI): domain Eukaryota; kingdom Metazoa; phylum Chordata; class Aves; order Passeriformes; family Rhinocryptidae; genus Scytalopus; species Scytalopus superciliaris. Next base: position 1,104,023 of record VXBX01005888.1, on the reverse strand, counting down.
GCTGATTAATTACCCCACGCTGGGGATGAGGCAGTGAGAATCTTTTTTTGGAGCTGCCAGTTAATAAATTTTTCTTGTTCCAACCACTCTCACCCAGCCTGGGACACCAAATTAATCTGCACAAAACATTCACTCTTATGGTCACATTTTCATCACCCAGGTGCAAAAAGAGAACCTGAATAACAAAGCAGTTAATCCTACAGTCTCTCACCTCCCGAGGCCTCTCCCTGACAATTCCAGCAGTATCCTTATTAATGCTACATTCCTCTGCTGGGAGATGTCTTAATTTCCATATCTGCATTGCCACATGGAGTGATATAATGTCAGGGTTTCTCTCCCTCCCCAGGAAGATGCTCCATGGGAGGAAGTTATAAATAAGTGTGGGAAAGAATTCCCTTCCCTTGTTTTCCTCTTGTCCACTTTTATGGTTTCAAGGAGAATTGCAGCTTGTTACATGATGAAATGAAATATTTTACCAAAACAAAAAAAAAAAAAAGGCAGAATCTTCACTTTATGCCTTTGTAGTCATTCTTTGGAATATGTTTCCCTGGAATAACCAGTTGTAAAATCAGGTTTGGCATTTAGAGCAATAACAGGAGCATCTCTCAGGTGGCCTGAGGTGCTGGATGCTGTTGTGACAATAAGGATCAGGTACCAGGAGATATTTGGGGTTAATTACAACCTTTTTGCCTGTAGAGCTACAAATTAAAAATATTTTAATTTTGAAATGGTGCAGTGCCCCCACTCTGGGGATGTGCCTGAGCCTCTCCTGCCTCACAGTTACAGACATCTGCAGCATTAATTTAGTTCAGCAAATTGTCCCAGTGGGTACAAACCAGAGTTGGGGCTTTTTTCAGCCTTCTGCTCTCCAGCAGGGTCTGCTAAAACACCTGCATTGCCCACATTTTGGTTCTGATGCACAGATCTGACAGGATTATTCCTTTCAGTGGATTATAAGAACCAGAAGCTCTGATTTCCATGAACTCAGAGGTGCAAAAGCCTTTGAGGTATCTGTAGGTACCTACAGTGGGAACACAGAGCAGAGCTTCAGCTTCTCCCTCTTACCTGACACTTCAATTTGGGCTCCAATATGTGTTATAACATTTTAAGGAACAGCTATTACCTGACACATGGAAAAGAAGGAGAGAAAAGTGTTATTTGCTCAGTGAAAAATCTCATAACACAAAATCATGCATATTTGGATTATTCTCCAGCTTTCTTTGACTTATTTCCTAGGAAAGGACAGAAATCTGGGCAAAATAGGGGAAAAAAATGCCTCTTGCTATATTTGGTTTCCATGAGCACAAGGAGGGAGAAAGACATAAAGCCTTGGCTTGTCTGTGAAATGTAAACATTTAATGTCAAGGAAAGAATAAGTCAAACATGTCTGATTTCATACCATTCTGATGGACTCAGGGTGTGTGGAAAGGTGGAATAGTTTAAATCAATTGTAGATTCCCTGAGAATATCCAGCAGGTCCCTTGGAGTGTCTCCTTGCTTTCACTGAAGGGTTACAATGAACTCCAGCCCTCGATCCAGCATTTTCTCTGATCCCTGGCTATGCAGTGATGGATCACAGCAACTTCTCCTGTATGAACAGAGTCCTCTGGATAAACTCATTCCAGACACCGAAGACTATAAATGTGCTACAGACCAAACATTCATGTTACACTTGTACTATTTAAGCTCATATTCAGTAGGGTTTAAAAACACTTGTATAACAGCAAGCAAAGTGTTTCAAAAACTGATGTATTTCTGAGAGACTCCAGTCTAGGCATGTTTTAGTTACAGGAGAACATTCCACTACACAATACGATGGAAATTCTGGAAAAGGATAACCTGGAATATAATGCATGTTGCATTTTTCCTGCAGATATTTTGTGAGGTCAGATGCCTGACATGGCTAAATAATCATGTTTCCATTTATATGTATCTTTGTGTCTTCCTTTAAAATGTATTATGTGAGTCTTCTCTTACTTTGCAATTATCAGCATCTCCAGGCAGGACAAGGGACTGTGCAGAGGTGAAGTTCAGTCACGTTCAGGAGGATGTAGCTGTAACCTCCCCCAGGTGAGGCACTGCCCGTGTCTTTAATCTAAATTGTCATCTGCAGTCCCTTGAAGTTGTTCAGCTCTTCATCTATATTGTAATTCACACTTATTTTATTTCATTATGATTTCTTTCATGAGAAGATTGATCCAAACTGGGAATGGAAAGAGTGGCAGGAAAGGTGTGTTAGCACAGGCAGACAAGAGGGCATCTCAATTCTGAGCTGCTTTCCCTAAAGTTTCCCACTTTCCAATCCTGAATTTTCCTATTAGCATATTCATTAAATGTGTGGTGACTGCAGTGCTCTCATGCTGGGCATGAAATCATGAAGCTGCACTTTATCTGAGTTTGGATTAGATCATAAATTAAAACCTCAGGCCACTCTCTTTGAAAAATCTCCCGGAGGTTCAAGGATCTCTGGGGTGAACCCACGTTAATTCACTGTTATTTTGTGGTGCAGGTGTGCAAAAGACCCCGTTGCTCCAGAGTTTATGTGCAGAACAAGAGACCTCCCTGTTTCCAATAAAACTGCAGCCTGAATTACATACACTGACACCCCACTGGTCTCCTCAACTGCAGCTCAGCGAGTGGAAGGTAATTCCGGGGGGATCAGGTGGGCAAATGGCGTTCACAAATCATGGAGCCCCACGGCTGCCAAGCTCCAGGTGGCACTGCCACGCCTGCCAGGATCAGGGCACAAAGCCTGTCCCTGCTGCTGATCTTCTCTTTGTGAGTTCTTTGGGTGGCATGAAGAGTTTCTGAGACTTTTGATCCTTCTGGCAAACACGGGGGAAAGAACCAGAATAATGGAGCACAACAGGCACAGCTTCCTAAATCCCACAGATCCCCAGGTTTGGGATGAAGGGCGGGGAGTCATGCTGGTGGTAACTCTGAGAAGGTTGGCTGGTGGGATTAGGGATTTCCTCCATTTCTCCAACTCTTAAACATGGGAGAAGTTATGCTGTCTCAGAGCTGGAATAACTCTTTTCCCCAGGGTATAAATTGGAACAAAATGCAGTAGCAAATATCCACGTGCTCCAGGAGCTCTGTGCCCACAGGGATGGGTCTTCCAGTGGTGTTATCCTACCTGGGAATCACCACGTCCTGCTGGCAGGACTTCTAGACCCAGCCTTGCCCTTTGAGATGAAGGGTTCAGCCTGTCTGCAGGAGATGCCCCAGCCCATGGACTGGCACAGTCAATTTCTGTGTTTGATGAGAGGATCCCTTCGCTGCTGGGGTTGTCTCTGGAGTGCCAACAAACGAGCTTGGCCAAACTCCACAGCTTTATGAAGAATCATGAGCTAATCCAATGTTAAAAGAGACAGAACAATCTGAAATCACTGCCCGCAATTAAAAAGGCATTCTCCACTCTGGGGGGATGCACAGTTATGGGTGGGTGGGGAGATATCCAGCTCGGTTGGATGGTTCCAGGTGGGCATTGTGGTGCTGAGGAACTTCCATGTCCCCAGTGATGCTGAATTAGCGCCCTTCAGAGAACCGCTGGAGGAATTCAAATTAGCAAATAATCAAGAGCCTTGGTAATGTGTACATATGGTAATATAGAATGTGTTACACAATTAAGTCAATGTTAGTTCAAGGAAAATCTTGGAGAATCATTCCCTGCTAATGCAGTGGCACCACATGGCCCCCAGCCCAGCCCTGCACCTTCATGGCACTACATTAATATGAACTCACACAACTTCGTGCTGGGTGTGAAGGGGGAAACTTCACTTGTCTTCACCTAGAAAAATGTTAATTTTTAAATTTTTTTTAATATATATATTTTTAACCCAAAGCAGTTTTAAATCCCCTAGTTCTCAAAAAAAATAAAGCTGGATATACACCTGGTAATGGGTGGAGAGGAGCCCACACTGGCCAGGAGGACCCACCCTGAGTTTAAGTCCTCAACATCCCCCTGGGTGGGGAGAGGGGACAGAGGGACACCAGGAGCGAGCACTGACTGCCCACGGCAGCTGAACCATCTGAGAGTGGACAACACATCTTTTGGGGCAGAGAGAACACTTTTCAAGCAAGGATGAGAACAAACTCTCCCAGTGAGATGGTGCCACACAACAGTGATCTTCCCCTGGGCCAAACGCAAATGTTCCATCATATCTTAAAACTTGTCCAGCTGATTTGAAAAATAAGTTTAATTCCAGAGCTGTGGGGTGTTTTTCCCTCTCTTTCAGCTGCAGAGGTTTTGTGATTTGTACTAACCTTGAAGATACAAAACAAAATATGTGCTAATGATATTCCTATCTCCCAGCTGGTGTTGGCAACTCTTTTACTGCTCCACAGGACAAGTGCAAGTACAAATGCAAATACCAGAACCTTGTTGAGAGCAGAGTGTCCCACATTTCAGTCTAACCATTCGAACTACAAGACATGTAATAAAACAGTTTCTGCTCTGAATGAATAATTGAGCTGCTTCTGTGGGGAGGCCTCTAAAGAACCATGTGGTAGAATGTTTTTTAAGGCACTTATGAAAGCCATCCCACCTGGAAACCATCCCACACACAGAGCCCATGTTGCTCTTCCTCTCAGCTTGGCTTAATTGCTCCTTCCATGGCTGTACCTAAGCTGAATGGTGAGGAAATCCAGCAGGAGACTTGGAATGCTGTAATTATTTTTAAGGTAGAGGAAGACTTCCAAACCCAGAAAACTCTGTGAAAGTCATTGGCAGGTGGTTTTTTTTGAGAATTCTTTCCCTATGTCAAAGTTCCTTCAAAAGATATCAAAAAGAATTTCAGAACACTTTAATACTCGGTTCTGAAATTGAATTATGTAGCACTTCACTGCTACAGCCCCCACCACACAGCAGGAGCTGTGGCTCCTTCCAGAGGGGCCACACTCCTGGGATACCCATTCCAGAATGTTCCTGCCTAGGCAGGAAAGCCCCTCCCAGCCACCTACCCCAAGCCAGAGAGACAGAGCACAACAGAGAAGGGTTTTTACATTCAGAGAACATTTTCAGATGAAAAACATTCCCCCTTTCTCCTTGGGGTGTAACAGAGAACAAAACCACCCCCAACAAAACTAATGAATAGCGTTAGTAACAACACTAATGCTATAACAATAATAGTAATGTTGACAGCATTTGTGACATATCATCATTTCCCAGTGTAAGAGGTTTGCNATAATAATAACAATAATAGTAATGTTGACAGCATTTGTGACATATCATCATTTCCCAGTGTAAGAGGTTTGCCAGACAAATCCAATAGTGAATTGTTTACCACCAGGATCATGAGAGGGGTTGAATATCCCTTAGTGGTGCTTTAGGCAGCCTGACTAACACACAGCCTCCTATTCCCATTCCAGTGAGTAAACTGGGAGTAAGGTACAGGCTGCCAACTCTGGATATTATTTATGCCAAAGTTAGAGTCAGAGGAAAGAAATAAAAGCCTCCAAAGATTTTCCTTCTGGAAATACAGACCCTTAGGTAGGGAGGGATATTTCACTGTATCCTTGGAGGACATCTGTTTGCTTCCAGGGACTACAAGGGGAGCTGAAACAGTTGAGTCAGGGGCCCAAATTCCACTATTTTCCTGCAATATGCCTCAAATAAGTTCCACCTGTACCATGCAGTGTTGCTTTTTAATTCTAACAATGTGGATATTTACTTTACACAGGACAAACTTATGTCAATGACAGCTTTCTGTTCTTAGGGAGCTCCAGGTGAGGGTATGAAATGTGCTTTTGATTTCCATATTTTTGTTAGTTCATTCATCGCTTTATTACTAAACACATCTGATTAACAATGCTTAATTGCCCTCTGGCTCACATGACTTGTAAACTCTCTGGTTAGCACTACGTTTCTCATCTCAAAGTAACACAATGACAGGAACTGACATCTGTTATTTACTTCAGCATTATTTCTGGTTTATTTGTGGGGAAAAGGCTGCAGATACTCGACATTAAATTCTCTTTCTTTGGAGCATAGAGCATAAAGAAAAAACCCAGAATTTATAAAGAACCAGGATATAACAAAAACCTGTGCAGAGGAAGATGCATTACAGGGAATCTTCTATTAAAGCACACATGGAGTTTCAACAGGTTTCAGTGCTGGGAACTGAAATATTCAGTTTTAGGAAGTGAACTATTTAATTCTGAGCTCCAAAAGATTTGCAGCAGGAATTTGAAACAGAGAAGGGATTCTATTGATGCACAGGAATTCACTCCATCCAGGGATGATTAGAGGTTTCCCAAAAGCTGATTTTTGGTGTCTTGTTTTCCTTTTGGTTTATTCTTTTTGAATAAGCAAAGCTTGGGGTCACTTGCATCCCTCTGCACTTGGATTCTTTACATCAGTCCACGCTCAGATTACCCCTCCTGGTTTTCTGCAGCCTGTGCTGTGATTCCATTTATTAGGGAGTACTAATTTAATTCCCAGCAGCAGCAGCAGCAGCAGCAGCAGCAGCAGCACACTTTGCAGGTAGATCCTTCAGTGAGGCCTCATGCTGAGCATGGTGCTTCTCAATGTGAATAATGATACCAGGATTTGGGCTGTACTGTTAGAGAAATCAGCCATTCTGCTGACCCTGTGGCAGGTTAATAATTCAATTACACAAAGAAAAGTAGATCTGGAACTGCAGAAACATGTTCTGCAAAGTCTACATTAAAACAACAACAATGAACAACAAAAATTAATAAAATCCAGCCCTACCTAGCAGCATGAGAGCAGCCTTCCTCTTAGCAAGCATTTTATGCAGGATCCTTTCCTCCAGCACTGACACAAAAACAATAAACATCTCATGTCTGGTTAATAGTTCTGCCTTTAGGGGAGTGAAAAGAAAATTACCCAGAGAAAAATAAGCCTTATGGCAAGTTCCTTTCAGGCTTAGGGACTCTGGAGATTCAAGTGGATTTTGCCCTCGAATATTTTGTGAAGGATTTCCATAAAGGGTAGTCAGATCTACACTGAGCCCCACGTTTGGGAGGCAAACACAGCCCCCAACAGTGGCAGCACCAACAAAGCCACACTCTGCCAGAGCCCCCTTCACCCTCACTCCTGCATCCATCCCCTGCACCTTGCTTTTTACTCACCTGATGCCTAAATTCCTGGGACAAGGCTCAAAACAACAGTAGTGGAGATGGACAGAGCAGTGTCTTTATTTAGAAGCTTCCAGCAGTATGCACACCCATGGTTCAGTGATGCTGCAGTTTTTATAACTTTCAGGAATTAGCATATATGATGCCTAAACCCACCCTCAGAAAGGTCAGAACTGCCCCTGGGAGCCTCTCCAAGGGCTCTGGGCCTTCTCTTCTATTTTGTCTTCTTGCAGGTGCTTCTCCAAAGCACCATGTCCTTGGCAAAGCTCAGAAACGTGTGAGAAAGCGCCCAGTGACCTCGAAACGCCACCCAAAAATGTGAGCCACCCAGGAAAACCCATTCGACCTATAGAATTCTAAAAATCTCCATCACACCCATCCCCTCAGCACTTTTAGTTGCTCTGTGCTCTCAAAGGAGAGGAGGAAATGTGGCTGTGGTTCCTCAGGCACGAGCCTGATCCCCAGAGCTGGCCAGAGCAAACACAAACAGCTTTCAGGCACTGATACTCTCAGGTTTATTCTGCAACTCGCTGACAAAGTGCCATATTACAAAGGCTGGAATAGAGGGAGAGCTTTGTGTAACATTGGATCTTTATAATACCTTGGAAATGGTTCCTTTGTTTTACTAATGAGCACAGGGCTGGATGGAGATGTATTTCAGAAGCCCTCCCTGGGGCAGCACAGCAAAAGGGCCCTCACTAACTACTGCTCCTTATGCAAAGAGCTTCATGAAGAAGATCTCTTCCACACTGCATCCCAGAAAGTACCAAATCATGGACACTGGCAAAGGCTAAAGGCATTATCACTTTATTCCTTGGGTACATTGTCACTTGGGGGGTGCAAGGCATTTAAATTTACCCTTTACCAGGTTTTATTTTTAATGAAACACTGATGAATTTCTGGGTAACAACGTGATAAATTAATGGCAAAGCAAAAGGCTTTGCTTTCACGGTCACGAGGTGCATAAAAAAGAAGCCCATAATCTTGGCACTCTGGAGCAAATAAACTTCGAATTTGTGAAGCTCATGGATAAAATTTGAAGTGTTCAGAGAAAACAGTAGGAAGAAATGGAAGCATTTGTGCTTTTGTAGAAGCTGATCTGATCTTGGGAGAAGGATGAAAACACAGAGGGAAGCATTTTCAGATAGTCAGGAAATGAAGAAAATGAAGGACCAATTCCCTGCTCTGTGGACTGCAGACCCCCTGTGCAGACTTGTTTGTGCTCCTCGGTCCCTTGGTACATCCACACCCCATAATATCAATTTAATATGGTACTGGGCAATAAATGACAGATTTAGGAGGTGCTGAGGCTCTTAGGTAACAGAGACCACAGTAGCATCTATCTTACATAAAAGAGAAATACAACTTGTCCCTGCTGGCATTTTGCTTCTGTGTGGGTGGATATGAAAAGCAAAGATATATCTTGAAAAAAAAAAAATCTCTGCAGTGACTCCTTTGAGCTGTTTGCTGGTTTTGCACAGCTCCTCTCCCTGCCTGATGGTGGGGTGTATCCTGCACCAGTCCTAAAAGCTGCTACCCCAAATCCCACACCTTGTGGTGTCTTCCTCACTCCAGCCCTGGATATCAGTTTGGAAAGTGCCCACATTTTGCCACCATGGAGCCTGATTTTGGTAAGGAAATTTTCCCCCATGTAGGAGACCAGGAATGTTTAGCACTGGGGAGAGCTTTGGGTTTGTGTCTCAGACACTCCTGAGCCCTCAGGGTTGCATCACTGCCCTAAGTAGGAGTTCTGGGCACTGCTTTCAATATGGCAGCAGGAAAAAACATCAGCTTTTCCCAGTCTTCTACCAAACTGGAGGAATTCCTCACGTCCTGCATAGTCTCTGATGAATATTCAACCTTTTGGGTATTTATTTAAGTTGCAGCAGTTCATCCTTCCTTCCTTGTAACAGTAAATCAAAGTTAAAAGAGGTAGATATTGCTATGGAGAAAATTATAATCTTAAAAGAAGAGAAAAAATTGGTTTATAATGTGCTCTGAATACTCCAAATGGACCCCTAGGCTTTGGGCAGGACTCCATTAGTCACTGTTGGTCCACACCACAGGTCTGGCTGACACCTCCCTTCCTCAGGGGATGCTGCTGGGCTAGTCTTGAACAGCTAAATTCAAATCAGATCCGTTTTTCAAATCATCTGGGAACCCTCTCAGACTCCCTGGCTACGTCAAGGCAAGGCAAACCTTTGTCCTCAGTGCTGTTGAGCATCATCTGAAAAAACTTCAATGGGGAAATGCAAAAACATCACTTTATGCTCTTTCAAACAAGTTTAAAGAGGGCGATGAAACATCATGAGAATAACCAAATTTCTCTTTGCTGAGGAGCATTTGCTTTCAATTCTGGGTTAACTTTTCCCCCAGTTCATTCATCTGAGGAGCTCTTGAACATTGACTGCTCCCTGTGCACACTCAGGACACCCAGAGGCACCTCCTTGCCTTCCCCCAGTCCTGGATCTGCTCAGGAATTCCCAATCCATCCTGTTCTTATGGAAGCAGCAGCAGGAGCTGCCTGTGCCTTCATTTTGGAGAGTTTTAGGAACAAATGCTGAGCATGTTTGGTGAGAGTGACACTTTAGTGAGCAGGTTCTGCTCAGGCCAGTCAGTGGGTCTGTCCTCAATCTGTGAGACCACACGAGGGTGGGAGAGGGATGAGAATTAACCCCCCGGCCACCCACCCTGTGCACACTTACATTGCATCTGAGTTTTAACTGGAAAGAACAACTGTAGGTACAGCCAGGGAAGAGATTTTGTAGTTTATTTTCATTTTATAAAAAAAAAATTCTCAGTCAACATGACATGAAAATTTGTCTAAGTTTTTGGCAGGCTTAAAAATAATAATTAAGCTTTCTCTCTGGGTTGAACAGAATGTTCCATTCAAATCCAAAATTAAATACCCTTTTTTACTTGAAACTTGCTTAAACATCTACAAATGAGATGAAAATACATTTAGGAAGTAAACACCGAAGCTAAGAAATAAAAGATCATGTTGCATTCATTGCAGAGAGTCTGGACACACCTGGTGTTTTACTGGTTTGGGGTTTTTTTCACCCCAGTTTCCTCTGATTGAATCAATCAGGCCAAAATTAGTAGTTTAATAAAAATTTCAGGTTCTAAAACAGTCTGTGAGATTTTTTGAAATGGCCCATCAGAAAGGTTATAGTGCTCTTTGGTGCTCAGGGTAGAGAAGGAAACACAAAAGACTGATTCCTGATAGATAAAGCCTTGTGATTGTGAAGACCTGCATTGAGTCCTTCAGCAGAAAAGGGATCCCTTTTCTTGCTCCACCCTTGCCAGGCTCTTGGGACCAGAAAGCACAAACCCCCTGATCCCCCCAATACACTCACAAGCCTCGGGTCGTTATGGGGTATCAGGGGCAGCAAATGAAGCCTCCTGAATGCCTCGGGGCAGGAGCTGAACGTGCCTCGGGAGTGGAAGGGAAGATGGGAGCACACTTGTGTTTTTCTTGGGAAGGGAGCAGTTCTGGAGAGATACTGAAGCCAGGTAAATCCTCAGCTCTTGGTGGCAGGTTTAGAGGCATTAGGAACAGGCAGTACATTACAGTGGGATTACCAAGGAAAGTGCAAACTGCAAGAGAAAATCGTGCTGAAATATAAAGCAAAACCCCAAACCTGTACCTTTTCCAGGAGCTTGGAAAAGCCACTTTTCTCTGCAAGAAAATATCTGCCAAGTGTCAGCACTGATCATGTTGATGCAGAGCTGCCTAATACAGCTAAGCCCTGTGAATTTGAACAGTTAACAGCTGGACTAATTAGAGAGCACAGTATTATTGGAATAACTGATAACCAGGGCTAAGCAAGGTGATTTTGCAAGTAATAGATTTGACTTTGCAAAGAACAGTGGATATTTGCAGAGCTAATGAAAACTGGGCTTCCCAAATTAAAGTGCGAGCAAGCAGGGAAAGAACTGGAGTGCACCTAATTAAAAATGCACACTGAGGAGGGAAGGCACAATCCAAGGGTAAACAAAAGGCAGGGACCAGGTTTGTTTGCAGTAAATACAGGAGGAGGTACGAGGTGACTCGGGGTGCCAGCACCCAGTCCAGCCTGAGGGTGCACTGGTGGAGTCACCATCCCTGGAGGTGCCCCAAGAGGCACTTTGTGACGTGGTTTGGTGGCCGTGGTGGGATTTGGTCAAAAGTTGGGCTTGATCATCTTGGAGGTCTTTTGCAACCTTAATCATTCCATGATTTTGCTCTGAGCAAACACCCTTCAGGCTCCAGGGCTGTCAGCCCAACATCTCCCAGTGACACCAGGTACAACCTCAGTGTCTCCCAGAGGTTATTGTGCAGCTTACAAAGCTACTCCTTAAAGAGTTTGCATTTTCACATGCAAATGAGCTTTGATTTAAACTCATTAGCATTTCCCTTTCTAAGCTCTAGGTTGAGTTATTCTTAGACTCCTTTCTCTTGGAGGAATTATGACTTATTATGTGACAGAGTGACTACTATCTCCCATCTCATCTTCCTAATCTAACATAACCTTCACAATTCTCATCAGCTTTGTTTGACAGGCACCTACAAGAAATATGTCACGGGCACAGCTTTGTGGCATCTGCCTTTCCTGGATGGGAGCTTGGATAATCCTTCCCCTTTGCTTTTATCCTCTGGGTTGGTACAGCAGGATCCCAGCTCTGGCACTGGCTCTGGGAGAGATGCTGAAGGGTTTGACAGCTCCCAGCTGCTCATGCTTGGGGTAGGAGTGGTGTCTCTGGTCCCCTGTGTCAGAGTTCAAAGTAAAACTCTCCTTTGGCCTGCCTGAAGTTTCGTTTATTTAGTAATTATTACTACTATCATAATCCTTATCCTTATTATTAATAATAATAATAATATTGTTAGTATTATTATTATTATTGCCATCATCCTAGGTGAGTATCCCTCATCATGTCTCCAACAGGATCTTTACTGAAGCCACACATATCATATGAGAAAGATATGGAGAGTAAGGCCTGACAGAAATTTTCAATATGACATAAGTTTACCTGAAAAAGGTGCTGACTAATCCAGGAATTCCATGGAATAAGGGTTTGCTGACCACTTGCTCATATTTCTGTTTTGGTTATGGAAGAAACTTGGGCATGAAGGGATCAGGAATTAGCGAGGCCTTTGGAAAAGCAAGGCTGTTCACTTTGGATACAGAAAAAGTGGGGGAATGATATCAAATAGTGCATGACAGAAGGATGTTCTCATCATCTCAGATTGTGACATAACCCAAGTGGAGCAAAAGGAACTGTTTCCATGTAGTGCTTGATTAGCCATTAATTGATGCAAAAAATATAGATGGATTCTAAAAGCCAGTATTGACAGCCTTAGCAGAAGTATCCAGCATATAATGATACTATTTTATCTTTTTGTACTTTAATAAAAAGAGATGGATATATTTAGAGCATATCTAGCTAGAAAATGTACCAGAGCCATGAAGCCTCCTGCATCTGGGTTCAGAGCCACCTCTTTAATCATTATGAATGAAGATGGAGTGCCTAACAGCCCAAATTGGCATGTTGCAGACATCTACTTCTTTCCGAAGCACGCAGTGCCAGCTCCTTGTCAAAGAGCAAATGTGGAAATAAAAGACTATGGATCTGAAGGAAATGAATTCCTATATCTACACAAGAAAAAACTTGGCAATAGTGCCACAGCAAGCTCATGTCCCATCACACATCCCATTTGTCAGGTGTGGAAAACACCAGCACAAACTGCCTCTTAATACCTTGACATTATTGCACTGGTTTCTGGTTATAAAATGTTTCCACATTTCAAGGCAAGCTCAGCCCCATTACGTTCTGCTTGTCTTTACCTTAAAACCACGGGGGACAATTAATCTTTTTAAGGGACTTCATCTCAGCTGGCTGGGGAAGTCGAGCGGAAGGTCGAGGGATGTTCGGAGACATTCCCTGAGTTCCACCTTCTCACCCTCATCACCCCAGAGCTGGTTCAGCTCATGTCCTGCTGAGCCCCTTCTCTGAGCACTTCCCTGTTTGTGGGGACATCTGACTGACAACTCTGATGTTGCTGCACCGAAATGGCTGGAAAATCCTCAAGCATATCTTGTTTTATTTAACCTAAAGTCATTTTAAATCATGAGGCTTCTGAGAGTGTTTTTGAGCCCGGAATTCCCCCGTGTGATAGGGGAGACTTTAATGCAAAATGAAGTCTTATCATATTAAGCATAATTTTTATCATATCAGTGACTTAACAGATTAGGAAATGTTGTTTTTCTAAAATTATAAGACAGCTCCTCATACAAAATTGGATTATGACAGCTCATACTGCAAAAAGCAAGGATTTGCCATTAACATATGGAAATCACTCAAATTTCTCTCGTAATTAGACTTAGCCTGCCTTTGCAGTTGACACATAAACACTGGCTTGTGTCTCCATACAGAACCCCATTTCCTTTGAGATATACACAGAACAAAATCTGCGTGAACTAAGGAAAACTGAAAGGTGATGGACTTTTAAACTCTCTCGACTAAAGAGCTCACAGTTTCTTGAATATTTTCAGGAGCATGTAAAAATGGTTTCAAGGATTGTCTTTTCAGCTATTTGGAATTGGAAATGTTAAAGTGCTTGAGATTGTTTCTTTCTTTTATATATCTATACATATATATACATATATATATATATATATATATATATATATGTTGAGATTTAACTGAGTTTAGTAAAAAAATTGTTTTTTACTAAACTCAGTTAAATCTCAACACGTTTTGACCTCTGGTGACTTCAGCCCAATTTCGGCTGCATTCCCTTCACCATTCAAAGCCACTGGGCCACGAGTTTGTTGGCCATTGGAAAGGTGACTGTGGTTCACAGAGTGAAAATAAGTGCTGCAGATTAAATATACACTCAAGGTCAGGTTTGAAATGCTATAAATCCATCTCTATACAGCTGTCTTAGAGTTACATTAAAGTTGCAGCTGCTCCTCGTAGTGAAAATGCTTTTTCCATACCCTGGTCTGAAGTTCTCAGGTCACCCTTACAAGGAGCTTTGATGGGACTTAGAGACTGATCCAGTGCCATAAAATCAGGATGAAGACTGTTTCCCTCTCTCCCCACTACAGCAGAGCTCATAAAATTCACCCTTTATTGACCAAGTGGATGTTACGTGGCCAATCCATCCTCCTGAAATCTGTGGGGTTTATTATTCCTCTGCTGCTGGCAATAGGAACATCATTCCTGCAAAATCTCACTATATCCAGCAATATTCAGTGCTGTAAATTCATGCTCATGGAAATCTCTGAGAGCTGTACTTATACAGCACAAAATTTAGACATCTGAGCCACATTATCTTGTTCATGTAATTTACTCTTGCCTACTAATAGCAATATTTTGAATAATTAGTTACAATTCAGCCTGAAGGTCTCAATTTACATTTAACTGGCAAACTTTTACAAACAGCACACATTAACAGTTTTAAATGTCACAGCAATATTTAATCATGCAAGACAATGCATGAAAATACTTAAAAATATTTCCAAGTGGCAATGCAATTATTTAACTTGTTGTCTAAACTTTGGTGCCACGTACTTTGTCTAAGGCTTTAAATTCACACTCACCACAATGAAAACAGAAATCCAAGGCCAGGCTGGACAGGGCTTGGAGCAACTTGGTCTGGTGGGAGGTGTCCCTGCCCATTGGAATGAGATGGTCTTTAAGGTCCCTTCCAACCCAAACCATCCTGGGATTTTATGATCAGCAAGGATATCCTCTTACTATGGAGCAACTCCTTGTGCCAGAACTAACCCCACTAGGATGGTGCAGAGAATGAGGCATGAAGGGCTGAAAATGCCTTACTGAGGGTGTTGTATCTTTTGGGACAGAGTCTAAACACGCAGAGATGTTGCTTTGGCAGATCCATTTGGAGCTGGGTGCTCCCCAAAACACTTCTCCACAATCTCCACTTCTTTGTGGATTGATTGCACCTGGCAAATCCCACATCAGCCAGACCACAGGTCACCTTTCCAAAAGGCACCAGTATCTGGGTGACAACTTCTAAAACATGTTTTCTCAAGGTATGTTCCTCATTGTGTGGTCAATGCCAGGCAGCTCTTGCTCACTCCAGTGGGACCATTCCCATCATTCCAGACCCAGCTGCACCCAACCCCACTGGCTGACCCTAAATCCCGCACAGCTTTGTCTGCACTGTCAGCACTGGTTTGTGCATTTAGGTGGTCACATGCCATCTGGATAAAGAGATAAATTAGGAGTTTGGGAAGTCCCACAGGCACTCAGATGAACTGGATCTGTATATTTTCTACACACATCGCCAGGAAACAGCAGGTGCCGTGAGTGTCCCTGTCCCTGCACTCCAAGGTAGGTGTCCTGCCATCGGTGCAGGGAGTCAGCCCTCAAACTGAGGAGAATAATTAAGTGAAATAATCTTTCTTTACTGTACCTTTCGATTCCCCACTCTCTGCTCTGGCTTTAGTCTTCCCCTGAGAGCTTCTCGTTACTGCTAACACCACTTTGGCCAGAAGGCTCCATAAATCACCTGCTGAAGAAGGGAGGGATCACCTGGAGCTGTTGCCAGTCATGCCCTGTGCAAAGTTCCTCTTCAGCAGAGATACAACACTCCACAGTGGTATCTCAGACACAAATTAGAAAGCAGAATTCAAATAATTCAAACACTTCATAATCTCATCATATGGTCTGCTTGAAAGGGTTAAAAATTAGCAAGGATTCAAACAGAAGAAAAATATCTGGTTTCTGATGTCAGTTAAAAATATTAAGAACCTGAGAAGAGCTACAGCTGGCCAGGCTAAGGATATATTTAGCAAGATTCTGCTCTGTGGCAGTGATGATTATGGAAGGATTTAATAACATGACAGGTAGAGAATAATCCTTCCTCCTCTTGGAAATCATCACTGGCAAATTTTGTCCACTTTGAGCTGTCATAAGGAAAGTATCAAGACTCTGACCCGGGAGACATGAAGTTGATCCGTGCTGCTACCACTCTTTCCTCATTCTCTGCACTCATTTCAGTGTTTCTGTCTGTAGACAGGTGATAAGAACACTTCCTATATTCCAGGTAGACTTTTTTTCTATTTCCAAGCCCTACTCTCAGGATACAGAAGGTGCACGTGGATGGAGAGCACCTCGCTGAGCTCCTCGAGGATTGGAGCAGGATGCTCATCTTACACCAGCCCAGTGCACCACCAGCAGCACCACTAATAACACCTCTTTAAAAAGAAAAGACCGTCAGCAGAGTATTGAGAAAAAATGCTTTCCTTCCCTTTTCATCACTTTCCCTTTTCTTGCTCCCTCCCTCCTCCCCTCCCTGCAGCCCTGCAGCACATGAAATGGATTTTCCCCCCCAGCTGGGGATATTGTTGCTGTGGAATGCTCTTATTTCAAGGTGCTGGCAGGTATTGTAAGACAGAGCTGAGGAAGTGAGTGAATTCCAAACTCAGGAAATTACATGCCTACAGCACATCATATGGTTAATAAAATGGAAAAATCGAAGCTCTGGTCCCACAAGTTCCCTCTTTTAGAGCTCAGACACCTTTAGTTTATGAATTAGTAAGCCTTTTTCATTTCATAGTCCGGAGGGAATTGCTGTTTGCTGCCCTGTTCCTCTCGGTCCTGCTGTGCTGTGCTTTCTTATAACTTTGATTTTAACCTTCTCTTACTTTTCATTGCACTTGAAGAAGAATTCTGCCCAGGAAAATGCTGTCTTCCTCCCTGCCTGACAGCAGTTGGCCTTGGAACAGGCAGATGCATCATTAAAAATTAGAATTATTTTCACTTCACACATTGCTCACTCATTTCAACCTTCCTGTGCAGCCTGTGAGGTGTGTAAATAAAGTGTAGGGAAATGCAATGATTCTCCAGGAATAAGGATGGCCAGGCCTTGGAAGGGGCTGCCCAGGGAGGTTTGGAGTGCCCAGCCCTGGCAGTGCCCAAGGCAGGACTGGCCGTGGCACTCAGTGCTCTGGGCTGGGGGACAAGGTGGGCATCGGGCACAGGGTGGATGATCCTGGAGATCTTTTCCAACCTAAAGGATTCTGGATGTCCTGGATAGACTATCTAAGGCCCAGCTATACCTGGGCTCAGTCTGCTTGCACTAAACACATTGGGAAAATACCCACAGAGTCCCAACCTGCTTGTAGACAAATTTTGTGTACTAATAAATGTTTCAGGGAGTGCAGCAACACCAGCTCTGCTCCATCACTCCCCCTCACTCCTAAGTGAGTGGCTGCATAAGGAATATCTCTAATCATTGTAATAAGAGGCTCTATCAATACTTTCAAAATGACTAATGGCATTTAACTCTCAGGTTATAGTTATAAATGGTTTCCACTTAACACATTCCATAGTTGACTTTAATAAGTACTTTGTGTAGTACAAACATGTTGCTTGGGCTGGGATAAAATGGTCCTCCAAGGAATACTTGCAACAAGAAGTGGTTTGGCTAATGATAGAAAACATACTTTTGTGAAGGCTTTATTTACACAGCCCTCTGATTTATTCTGGAGCTGGGAAAAAGCTTCTTCCAAAACACGCAAACCCAGTGGGGAAAGGGGTGTTGAACCTCCCTTTTTTTTTTTGGTTATTGTTGAAGTACAATTTTCAATACAATCCACATCCCTTCTCTAAGCAAATGAGGTTTAATCTCTCTCCTGATCTGGTTGGAGCAAAGGAGCATCTCAGAAGGTGTTCAACATGTTCCCTGTGTCAGAGCTCCGGATTCACCTCCCTACTTGACATTTGGTTCTTATCTCTGACAATTAGTTGTGCTGAAATCACCTTGTTTATTCCATTATCGTGGAGGGAAGGCAGCTCTGCCTGCACTCTTGCTGTCTGTCTCTGAGCTGCAATGTGCTTTATTAACCCTTTGCTCATGCAGGTCTTGGACAGTCAGAAATTTCTGCTTTAAGACTTTTTATTGGAAAGGCAGGGATTTCTTTTTTTTTGTAGGATGTGATCAGGGACAGAAGCGATAACCAAGGCAAATGTAGTTTGTACAGGATTCATTTATATCTGGTTTTTAAAGTTGATGAATCCCCTGAGAATCCTTACAGAGACTCCATAGATGGAAGATATATTGTGTCTGCTATGACTACAGTCTAGGGAATCCAGCATTTCTTCAGAAAACTGAGATTTCTAAAGGGGGACATTAGAAGAACCCACCTAAAAATGTGCATAAAAGTATAATGTTTTGATTAAAGTAGTAATAAGAGTTTTCCTAACAAACCCTGGTCATTTTTCATTTTGATTATATTTTTCTATGCCTTTCACACCTGCTTTTCATGATGAATTGTGGCTGTTGCTCCACCTGCTCAGGCTCTGCTGGAGCCATGTGCATTTGGGATTTGCAGGGGTTCATTTTTAAAGGAGTTACGTGAAAATGATCTTTATATATTTGGAGTCAAGATTAACCTTGAAAGAAAAGCCAAACCACCACAATCTACATATATCTGATCAATCACAGAGTCATGGAATGGTTTGGGGTTGGAAGGAACCATAAAGGATCATCCCATCCCACCCCCTGCCATGGGCAGGGACACCTTCCACCAACCCACGTTGTTCCAAGCCCCATCCAACCTGGCCTGGGACACTCCCAGGGATGGGGCAGCCACAGCTTCTCTGGGCACCCTGTGCCTGGGCCTGCCCACCCTCTCAGGGAAGGATTCCTTCCCAATAGCCCACCTAACCCTGCCCTCTGGCACTTTCAATCCATTCCTCTTTGTCCTGTCACTGCAGGCCCTTGGAAATAGGCTCTCCCCATTTTCCCTGCAGGCTCCCTTCAGGTCCTGTCCTGATTTTCTGAGCTCACCTGGTGGGAAGTGAACAACTCAATTCATTAACAGCAGAATTGTGATGTTCAGCATCCCCAGCACCTCCTGGTTTCTGCATTAAACTTTCAGTACTGGGCTACTCTGGGTTTATTCTTCCCCAGCCAGGCTGCAGTGCCACATGCAGTCAAGATTTAAGTTTTTTCACTCTGTTTAGGTGAAAAGGTGTTTTTTCTGAAGCACCCACTGCCTTGAGAGAACAAATCAGTCTTTAGATCTTCCTCATTAACACCTGCCTAATAAAGTGTACATTACACAGTAACACAGAGGCACTGCAGAGCTCACTCTGAATAGTTGTTCTTTCTTTAAGAAGATTTTTTGGGTGAATTGTAAGTGTTGCTCAGAGTTTTAAGCTTTCAGCTCCATACTGCTGGTCCCTGTAATAAATACAGCCCTGGAGGGCTCCTCTGAAGAGTAACTTCATTCCCTAACACTTGAAAAGAATATCAGGAGTCCAGCACTGAGCCGTGGTGATGCTACATGACTTTTTAGACATAATACTATTTTAAGATATGTATTCATTTACCTTATTCAGTACTGCTAAACTTTATGGTGCTCATCCTGACAACCTTTACTTATAATTTTGTAAAACTTTGCTAAAGGAGATGTGAAGATTCACCTCAGACATCCAATGTATCACAGGCACCACTGGAGCAAACCCTGCACCTGCTTCCACCCTTTCAGCTCCACAGATTTTGGCCCCATTGGCTTTAAATGAGAATGTTACTGTGCAATTTTACTAGTACAGAGGCTGAAATATCTTTCTTTTTGCTTTTATGTGAGAGTTACTTGACACTGAATGGACAGTTTGGGGATTTTTTTTTATTTGATACAATTGGAGACAAATGAGACATCACAAGGTTGAAAGACAAAAGGTTTGTTTTGGGGAGAGAAACTGCAACAAAACAGACACTTCTGGAGAAGAATCATAGAAAGGTTGGGGTTGGAAGGGAACTTAAAGCCCATCCAGTGCCACCCCCTGCCATGGGCAGGGACACCTCCCACTATCCCAGGTTGCTCCAAGCCCCGTCCAACCTGGCCTGGGACACTCCCAGGGATGGGGCAGCCACAGCTGAGCTTCATAGAGAAGGATATCTTCCCAATATACCATCTAAGCCTCTCCTGTGTAAAATATCACTTCTCCTCCTTTTTGTAAGTCCCTTTTATGGGGAAGAGGGAATTCCTTAAGAGGAGGAAAGCTCAGAGCAGAGGAGGGAGCATCATTCACCGTGGGTGAGCCAGGCAGGCTGATGGGACAGGACACGAGCACAGCACTAACAGGAACAACTCCTTGACTCCTTTTCCTTCATATGGAGACAAGTCCCCCTGAAATCAGTAGAAATCTTTCTACTGCCTGCAATAAGCTTGGGACCAAACCTGAAGTAAAAAGGAGAAATCCAAAGGAAAATGATGTGTGAAAACAAATTCATTGTGAAGTGACATCAGATGAGAAGAGCACAGAGACAACACCTCTGATCTGAGCTTTTACAGAGCTCTTCAAACACCAGCTCCTTCATTTGCATGGAAGTTGCATCTCAGGGAAGCTGCTGAGACAGCCACCACACAGCAACAAAGTGATTGCCACAGCCCTGACATTGCTTTGAAAACACCCCAGCCTAATTCTCTCAAAATTTGACAATTAATTGAAATTTGGTAACTTGCAATCACTGCAATGAAAGCAAAAAGGGGGAAAGTGTAATAGGGCAAAGCTGGGATAAATTACAAAGAAGTTCTAACTTCTTCAGAGGTGGTAAATTTTTGGTGGTACTTATGACTGAAATGTCCATGGAAATACAAAAATCCAAAGCTGAGTCAAATCACTGGGTGATTCCAACTGGCTTAGGTCCTAAGGGACCATCCAAACCAGCTGGATAAAGCTGGGTAAAATCCCTCCCAACAGCACATGCTGAATTTCCATGCAGTGACTGATCTCTGTTCAGCAACTGCCAAGGAAGAAACGTGATTTCCACATAGTGGTAACTATGGATTGATCCCAGGAGCAGGAGAGGGATGGGCAGTGCAGATCCCTGACTTCACACCTGGGGGGGTACAGAAGAGACCTGAAGTTTTTGAAATGTCTAGAAATAAAAAAGAGCAGTTAAATGTCTAAGAAGTTAAGGATTTTTAAATTACTTCTAAGGCTGAAGTTTTGCTCTCAGGGTCAAAAGGCCCCTGCACTCGTCTTGCAGAAGGATGGCAGAAATTTTAATTGCTGGGTAGAAAAAAGCCATTGGTGGAAAATAATTCCTTTACTCCTTTAGATAACTCAAGGCAAATTCTGAAGAGTTGTGTGTAAATGCAGCCTGGGGAATTTAAATTAGGAAACAAAGGATAGTTAAAGCTCCAAACCAAATCTTCAGGAGGAAAGAAATGGTTTTGTCACTCAGGAAAGGAGAGCAGAGGGTTTTGGGTTTACCTCTCCCGTCTCAGCTCATTCCCACTTTAAGAGCAACCTACAGACACTTGATGTGGAATCCTCAGGGAGCACCTGATGTTTGAATCTCAGGTTCAGACCAATGACCTGCTCAACTCTGGAAGAGCCCAATTCACTCAACTCATCTGGCTCTAATGACAGAACAGGAATTTGCAGAATTGCTGTCTTTTTCTTAATAATTTGGATCACAAGCTGTTGAAATAAACCCTAATAAACCAAAAGGAAAAAGTTACTCTCTGAATAAAGCAAACACACCCTGATTAATTTACTGACAGCAGAGGTCAGTGAGGAAGACAACAGAAAAATCACATTTTCCCAGCTGGGTTTCACATTGTTTAGAGAGGTCACTCCAGACAATCACCCACCTGGCAGTGAAACCTTCCCTCAAACTACCCGCAAGTTCTGCTCCCTGGGACACAGGTGGTTTTTGTCACACCACAGAAACCGTTTGCACTTCATTTTATGCTGTTTTATACATTTCTTATTCCTCCACGGGTTTTCATTCTACTGTAATTATAATATATAATTATATAGCCAAGCTGTGGCTGCCCCAGCCCTGGGAGTGTCCAGGTTGGACAGGGCTTGGAGCAACCTGGGCTGGTGGGAGGTGTCCCTGCCCATGGAATGGGTTTGCAATTCTATGATCTTTGAGGTCCCTCCAACCCAAACTATTAATTCTGTGAAGTGGGAAAAATCCATTTATTTTCAACAGCTTCTCTAGTCAGGTTTTTTCCTTTGCCTTTGCNAATATATAATTTATATACCTAATATAATAAGTATAAAATATAAATAAATATGTACATAAATATAAATGTAATAATATCATCCTAGTTTTAATCGAGGCAATGAATTCAACCAAAAAGTTGAAACAACACAAGAAATATACAGATTACTATGAATTTTATATCATTTCTGTGTGCAGAAAAAGACCTACAAAGACTATGGATGCTGCTGGATGAATTTTCATGGTCCAACCATGTTTTCTTCAGTAAAGAATTGTTTTATT
>VXBX01005888.1:1042255-1079936 GCA_013400415.1 Scytalopus superciliaris | reverse complement strand
TTTTTTTCTGGTAAGTCAATAAAAAATACCAGGGAAAAATATTTATTCCATCATTACAAACTCTGGAAGTGGGGAGATTATTTTTGTCCCTTCTGCAGTGCAGCACCGAGGTCTGTTTGTAGAGCACCAGAGCACTGCTTTGATGTGGGTGCTTTTAAACAGCTTAATTGCCAGGCAGATGGTAAGAAACAAAAAATAAAAAGGCAAACCTTGATGAAACGAAACAAAACCCCTGCATAAAGGTGGGAAATTGCTTGAGGAATGCTGTGGTCTCAGAGGGAGAAATCTTTCTATTTGTAGCTGGTAACTGCAAACTCCAAGTCTGTGATTAGGCTTTAATGTAGAAGAGGTAACACGATGTAGCGGATGAAAACATGTCAACACAGCATGAGGAAAGGAACAAGAAGGCAACTTTTCCCTCAAACGAAAAGTTTCAGATCTTCAAACACTCTCTGACTTCAGTAGCAACAATTGGGGAGAAAAGAAAAAGCTTTAGTGATTATACAAAGCATCCAAATTTTTTTATCAAATTTCTTCAGGCTTGTTAACACTGTGGGTTCCACAAAATCTCGGGGTTTCATTGAAGTCCCAATTTTAATGCCATATGATGTCATGGGGGAATTTGTCCCAGGACCAAACACAACTGTGAAGAAAGGCTGAGAAAGCTGGGGATGTTCAGCCCCGAGAAGAGAAGGTTGTGTGGAAACCTCAGAGCACCTTCCAGGACCTGAAGGGGCCCACAAGGAACTGCAGTGACAGGATAAGGAGTTATGGGTTCAAAGGGAAAGAGGGAAATTCAGGTTGGATGTGGGGGAGAAATCCTTCCCTGTGGGGATGGTACAGGTTGGGCAGAGAAGCTGTGGCTGCCCCAGACCTGGGAGTGTCCCAGGCCAGGTTGGACGGGGCTTGAAGTAACCTGGGCTGGTGGGAGGTGGCCCTGCCTATGGCAGGGGGTGGGATGGGATGGGCTTTAAGGTCTGTTCCAACCCAAACTAGTGAAGTTTTTGGTGCATCCTTCATGTGTAGCACAGCCACGGAGATGGAATATTTGGTGGCCTTATGGGAACGCTGAAAGCTGCCACAAAGAGCCTCAACTCTCCCTGTGCTCTCTGCTTTAACCAAATTAGTGATAATTATATCACATATATGGACACAGAGGTGCTTCAAGCCAAATAAATGCAATAAAGAGCCCGAAAGATGACAGGAAACAATGCCATCCATTGCCTGCTCTCTTTAGCATTGCAGAGCTAGAAGTGAAATGACATCTAGCTATAGGCAATAGAAATGTTTTGAGGGGATGAAATATAAATTATAAATGTGATTTTTAAAATATAAATTATAAATTTATGTTTTAAAATAAAAATTGCAGTCAAGACTCACAAACTTGATAGTCCCTGAGGGATTTCACCTCATCCCAGGCAGGACATCAGGGGTGTGTTACCCGTGGAGTGAATCGTTAATCCATGGAAAAGACAAGGGAGTGTATTTAGCTGGCATGTCATAATAAACATTCCAGACAAAGAAGTGGAGTTATCCTGTTTCCTGTAGTATGACTGTAAAAGCAATAAAACCCCCCAAACCCAAAACCTGACCTGAAACAGTAAATTCACATGCAGGCTCACAAATCTTTCAGGTGACTTCAAAGTTTTACAATATCTAACCTGTGTGTGGGGAGGGCAGATCCCCTGTTGCTGAGGAGGCACAATTAGCATTTTAAGGACTTTTTTCTACCAGTGCTATTTCATAGAATCCTAGAATGGTTTGGGTTGAAAGGGACCTTAAACACTGTCTCATTCCACCTCCCTGCCGTGGGCAGGGACACCTTCCATGAGACCACTGAACCAAAGCTAAATCTCAGTAAATGGCACAAGAAATAAAACCAACACTGAAATAAAACTCCAGGGTTGGGCTTTGTGATTTACAAATTGCTGTTGAAGAAACGCAGAATAATTTTACATTTTGGGGTAGGAATTAAGGTACAGCCTGGACTTAGGTGTGAAAGGGCTTGTAGCTCCCTGAGTTGATATTTAAGGAGTTATTGAGATTATTACACGGCAGATTTGGACCAGTGGCAGGGAGGTTCTGAAGAGCTCCTTGCAGGGCTCTCCATCTAAATCTCATGACTGCCAGATCCTAATCTCAGGTCCACGTCCTGTGATGTTTGTTCCACCAAAAAGCTGCCAGGCTTCCTGCATCCCCATTAGCACCATTTTCCCCTCCTCTTTCTGAGATATATTGCCCTGCTGAGATTAAAATCTAGACCTAAATCTTCAGGGCAATTACACAGACGAAAAGCAGCAACGTCCTCCCGCCACACAGAGCCCTGCGAGTGGAAACCCCGATCAGAAGGGCTGGGAGACACCCAACCCCAGCAAAGCCGTGATATCCTGCAGGAGGGATCAATACCTGGACAAAAATCCCTCCCCTGATCCCACTCCTCTAGAGAGCTGGAGGAGTTCGTTGCGGATTTTAACGGAAAGACAATTGGACAATATAGATTTTTCTCCCCCTTGGGAAAAGGTGCGTTTAAAGAGCCAAAGCAAAACAAAGGAGGGATGGAAACAGGAGGAAATTCAGGCTTTCAGCACGGGTTTGTTTTCTTCCTTTGTTTGAAATAAAATGGTACTGATTTTCTGGGCTCTTTGAATACTTTGCTGAGAAGGTTTATTGAATAGAAATGAGTAAACGGGGAGAGAGAATCGGCTTTTGAGGTCCTCAAGAATTGGATTTTTTTGAGTGTATTGTGCCTGTTTGTATTCTAATTATGGGGAATAATGTAAAAATGAATCAAACTTTTTATAAAGAATATATTACGATGAATCAATCCTAAATCACTTTATTCTGGCTTTGTTCCCACATGCACTTAAAGTAGTCATGACACCCGTGATCACTGCATTGGTGTTTGTGACTTATTTTAAAAGGCAGGAATTATGATTTTTAAGCTGTTTCGTGTCACTCTGATCCCACAGCCATCAATAAGTGAGGAGGATTGTTTTGCCACTGCAAAAAGACAATTTCGATTTAAATATGCACCGTGAGAAACTTTGCCTACAGTGTCAAAAGAGCTGGGATTCCACCGAAAGCAGTCAATGAACTCCTCCTTTTCCAAGGGGGGCGTTGAGTTCCGAGGCAGAAATCAGCACCTCTCATGCCTAATTCATGCCTAAGCTGTTCAATGGATTTGGATATTTTTAAACCATAATTGCACATAAGAAGTGATGGGTAAACTGTGGTCTGCATAATGTGTTGCCTGTAATGTAAAACAAGCCAGGCTGGATGTGCAGACATTGAAATTGTTCTTGTTGCTGCTGACATGAATGGCAATCAGAGACAGAGATATCTGGCAGGCTGGGGTTCAAATTCACTGTAAGCTGGGTAAAAAAAGTAGGTCTTACTTTATTACAGAAGAAGAAACTGAGGAAACCTATTTTTTTCTATAGTTTCCAAAGATTACAGAAATAAAGAAGGTCAAAAAAGGATTAAAATAGAAGCATTTGAGTCTTATCATGAGCCACACTTCTTTTATGCTATTAGAAGCAAATCCACTGAGGTTAACAAAAAAATGTTGTCTCTGTGAAGTTTGCTTGATTTGAAACAGAAATAATTAAATACTCTTGTAGTTGTCTCAAGAAACAAATCCCTCTAAAGATCAAATATCTCCTTTAAGGTAGAGAGAGGATTAAGTGCTATTGCAAAAATTTTCAGTAACTGCATTTAAAGCTATGAATTATGCATGTAGCAAAATACCTATAGCAGAAATAAAATCAAAACCCCACCCAAATACAGGTGGTTTATAACTTCAAGTGCAGAAGAATGCAAGTCCTGTTGCATATCATAGCACTTGGTTCTAAGTGATGAAGTTATATGATACTGCAACAATAAAAAGGGAAATTTAGACCTGCAGTAAAAGAATTGAAATGGATTTTCCCCTTCCAAGGTCCTCAAAACTCAGCACTGTGCACCATTTCCACTAACAGGGTGGTTATTCCACATTGCAACAGACATTTTGATGTGCATATACATTATTTAAGGTTATTGAGAGGGAAATGATGCTTTGCTGGAGTGAAAACCAGATTGTACCTAAATCAACTCTGGAACATCAGTGGGAATTTGTTTACTGGTAACCTCTTATAACTTTCACTCTGTGTTTCCTTCAATATTCATCAGGTATTTTAAACAGCTCCTGGTCTTTATAGGGGAGGAAATAATCCATGAGCTCAGAGCAGACACAGGAATTACATATTGAGAGCAGAGCTCTCCCAAACCACCATGGGCAAACACGCAATGGGTGGCTGGATGGTGGTGGTTCATTGCCTGGTTCCACTTTGCCCTTGTTAGTCTGGAAAAAAAAAGGCTCTTAGAGACCCAGAGCCAGAGTTTTTCACCAGGGAAAACAACCCCTGGCTGTGTAAGTGGGCTTCTCCAGGCCAGTGGGTTTAAAACA
Source organism: Scytalopus superciliaris (assembly GCA_013400415.1). Lineage (NCBI taxonomy): Eukaryota > Metazoa > Chordata > Aves > Passeriformes > Rhinocryptidae > Scytalopus > Scytalopus superciliaris. Next base: position 1,075,492 of record VXBX01005888.1, on the reverse strand, counting down.
CGCCTCGGGTTTGACTGGAAAGGCAGGACAGCCCAGGGACTAAGGAACAAGTCATTTTTCAGAAAACTCAAATTCATGTTTTCCTCCTCCCAGAGATTTCTTTTAAACTAGGCCAATATTATCGTTCAGCTATTGGGCAGCCAGGAGAAAAATCTGTTTTTCTGGGCAGACCTTGACCTGTTCTACTTTTGCCCAGGATTTCCAGATGCCCACCAAGCACTCTGAGGCACCAAGGTTTATGTTCAATGGGACATGGATTTCTTTGTCCCTGGGAACATTAAAGAGCAGCTCCAAGTTGCTTCCCCTTGTTTTGTGCAGTTTGTTCAAGGACAGGCAAGTTGAGACCTAAAAACTGCACCTGATCAAGTCTTAATTTGGAAGAGGTAGGAAAATTTCAATATTAAACTCTGAAATCCCCATGGAATTTAGGTGATTTTAGGATCTGGTGGTGGTGGGAAGGAGTTCAGGACAGAGGAGAAAAGCCATGTCAGAGACATGTGAAACCAGCCCCAGCTACTTCCTGGGTTTCTCCTGTTGAATTGAGACTGTGGAAGATCCCTGTTTCATGGGCATGTCATGAAGATAAATACACTTACAAGGTGTTTTGATGTCCTCATGTAAAATGTCTGTGGAATGCTCCCAAAATTTTATTGGGATTAAAACTGGAATTGGATTTCCTTTCCTAAAATTTATATTTCTTGCAGTTCTTTTTAAGGTTTCCAGAGGGAAAAAGAATTGAAGATTGTAAACCAAGAAGAAAGAGTCTTAAATCCTTTGATTAAACTTTTGTTACAGTGGTGAGGACTATCACCTGAAAGGGAGGTTTTATTACTGAAATATCATTAGCTACTATGACTAAGATGCTTAGTATGTGCTATAAATTTCTCATAACTACTGCTGATACTTAAATATAATCCACATCCAAATCTCACATCTAATCAGCCAACTAATCAACTTTTTAATCAACATTTCACAAGTAGTCTTGACCTCTCTAAGACCACAGCATTATCAATGATCCCAAAAGGCACTGATCCAAGGTTTGAAAATCCGAGGCAGCGTGTGAGACTCATAGGGTTCGGATTTTTATTCAGTATTTTGACCTTGAAACCTCTTGATTCATCAGACTTGTCAGTGACATAAGTAAGATCAAGTCCTGGGCATCTGGGGAGCCTCTGGCAGTCTTGTTTCATTTCCATAAGAAGTCACCAGCGTGCAGATGGCACAGCTGGCAGCTCCCTGTCAGCAGGAAGATCCCCGAGGAGCAGACCTGGTTGCCAAGGGCTTTCCATGATGGTTGACAACCATCAGCGAACATCTCTCCAGTGCTCACGGCAGAAGAGAGCCAGCACTGCTCCCTCTGCATCTGGATTCCTCCACAGAGCCTGCAGAGCTGGACCTAAACCACCTCTCTCTAGAGTGGGGTGTTTTATCCTGGGAACCAGCCCAGCTCCTGAGAACGTGGAATCTGGAGCCCAGGGAAGGGGAGAAGCCATCCAGGTGGAATCCCGTGGCAGACATCACTCAGCTGGTTGGAACTCCAGCCAGATGGACTGGATATCAAACAAGTCGCTTTTCTCACCATCAACAGACACATTTCTTGGGTTTTTTTTTCCTGTGGGATTGAGAATGATAAAAGCTATTGATGACAAGCACTTCGGGAACAGTGTGGGTCTGAGTGAACACCCTCTCTGTTCAGCTGCAAGATCTGTGCACACCAGACTCACAAAAGGCTCCATCTCCATCCTTAGTGGATATTTCACAGGCTCCAGTCCTGCCTGGTGCTGATCACTGACCCGGACACAGCTCTGATGTTTGAACTGACTTGTTCCTCAGAAACCCACGGACAATAATTAATGTAATTGCACGAACACGGCAATAATGCAGACACACATTTCCCCCCTCCTTCTGGCCATTCATATTCCACAGTTTGTTGAACAGCCCAGAACCTTCTATCCCAGTATTACCAGTTCCAATTGCTCTCTGGCTCACCAGTACTGACAGCCAAACTGGGGTTTTAACTTGGTCTTTATTCTCCCCAATGCAGAACAGCAGAAACATTTCTGTCCTCAGCAACACTGAGGAAATAGGTTTAATTCCACTTTCAGATATTTAGTTCTACTTGTCTACCAGTGTCAGAGGAAGTTTGAGTAGCCAAGAGATGCACTGCTTCCAGAGAAGGGAAGGACATGCTGCTTTGGTGCAAATCTGTGGCAATTCCCTCATCTTCATCAAGGCAACACTGAAGATACTCATGAATTTTAGCTAAAGACTCCACACCAGGACTGCCTTTGTGGTGACAGTTACGACCTCCTTAATACTGACCTTTTTCAGAGCAAGGTTTCAATCACAGATCCAAATTACAGACATTTATTACTAGAGATAAAGGAGTAAATCCATTACTGGTGGTAATAATAGTTTCTCTTTTATGCACACAAATCTGTGTAAGGGGATCTGGTGAAGCCTTTGCCAGTGACTTACAGAGCTGTTGCTGGAGCAAGGCAGAATTTGGGAAGCTGGAGGAGGGACTCTCTGGCAAGGGTTACACAAGTTCACTCCAAGAGCTGTGACCTCCAAGGGATTTTCTTATCTACATCTTTAGAGATCTGTTATTCTCCTTCTGTGTGTGCAACTACTACTAACACTTCTTTGCCCTTCCCATACCATGCCCAAAACAACCACACCAGTCTATGTTTAAAGAGTGTTCTGCTGCTGAAAAGTCACTCTTCGACCTGAGATAATTTTAGCCTTACACTTCTTAATTTCATTCTTCACAAGGCATCGGAAAATGCAAATAAAGATGAAGAGTCTAAGTAAGAAGTTTTACCCAAGGATAACCTGAGTGATTGTTTCCCCTGAGTTTAGTTATGATCACCTGGGGTGTTCTTAATGAGGGATTTTGACACATTGGCTGTACTGGGACCTCTCTTGTTCTACCTCTTCTCGGTACCTCTGGACAGCCCAGAGAAGCTGTGGCTGCCCCATCCCTGGAAGTGTCCCAGGCCAGGTTGGACGGGGCTTGGAGCAACCTGGGCTGGTGGGAGGTGTCCCTGCCCATGGCAGGGGTGGCACTGGATGATTTTTAAGATGCCTCCCAACCCAAACTGTTCTGGCATTGTGTGTTCCCCTGTTGCTTCAATAAGGGTAGCATTAATAAATAAATTATTAGATGAATACACAGCCTAAAGGATCAGGCAGGAGCTATTACAGAGATATGTAGAACATAATCTATGCTGTTTACTGGCTGAAATAACAATCAGGCTGATTTAGGTTATCAGCCCTCTCACAGCACAAGACAAAATTAAAATGAGCTACTGGGAAGTTAATTTGAGATGTTTGCTTTTGGACTACAGTTTATGCACCAAGAGGGGAAAAAATGGTGCAACAATTCCCACAAGCAAGTTGAAATAAGTGGTGTTAAGGAGATGGGTACAACTAAACATAATACACACATCTCTGTGTAGAAAGAGATCCTGGTAAATCATTCCTGTCCTCTCTTGAAGAAGCTGGCTGGGAGATCTTCTCCAGGATTAGCTGTACTCATGTAAGTTAACTCAATGTGTTGGGTTTAATTGTGGGTAATAACTCTTTGTGCCATTGGATAAAGTGATATAATGGTTTGTTGGGTTGGAAGAGACCTTAGAGAACCTCCAGTTCCAACCCTCCACCATGGACAGGGACTCCTCCCACTAGACCAGGTTGCTCAGAGCCCCATCCAGGGGGCTCTTCAGCATTTTTTGGAAGAAGCACCACAATTTCTGAGCAAATATTTCCCCTAATTGGTTTATTTAGAACCCTTCAGGACAGGAAAACGCACATCAGCCCACAAGACAAGCTTTTATTTTAGTCAGGTAACACAGCAAGGCTCTGACCTCTCTGACATTTAGGGGGTTTGATCACTGGCACTAAATGCTTAACAAGCAGAGATTTGATTGTGTGGCACGAAGCCTGCATAATTTATTTTTAATAGTCTGATAAAATCCTTTGCACAGTGGGAAGATGCATAAAGATTTGGATAGTGGAAAGGACTCTCCCTGCAAAGATTTACACAAATGGCTGTGTTTTGGGAAGAGTGATGGGGTGTTAAACTGCTGGGGACCATTTGAATAAGAGAACGGGCTAAATACAATTGTTTTAAGGAGTCCATGAAAATCAGATGGTTCAACGTCCTTCTGAAATATCCACTTCTGAAAGTGGATTCTAAAACTGTAAAAGTACATTTTAAAAATACAGTTGGTGATAAGGTTTAGTGGGCATGCTGTGTTCAGTCAAAGGTCGGACTTGATCTGGGGGTTTTTCCCAACCTTAATTACTCTGTGATGCTCTGAAAGCCGTGGCAGTGTCTGACTCCAGTAAAGCAAAAGCTGTCCCACTGTGTGCTCTCTTTGGAAGGTTTGTTATCTATTTATATCAGCCTCGTAAAATCCCCAAACAGGAGAAGGAGCACAGTGCTGCTCGACATCCAGAGCCAACTTCCTATAGGTTTCCCCTACAATTTTGGGAAGAATCTGCCAGAATAAAACCCTTCCTGAGCTGAGATTTGCCTTTCACTGAGCTGTTGCCTTTGCCAGATTTATCCTTGTAGGCGTCTGTGCACCCCCTGAAATATATTAGGGGTTTCCAACAGAAGCCAGACTGATCCTTGATTGCAGCACCTCTTATTACAGTTCTACGGGGCAACAGCACCAAGAAACGATCATTTATTATACAAAAACTAACCTGCAATAGTTAGTTTTCATTGGCTAGTTCGCATTTAACTTCATAATAATCTTAAGTGATGGTCTGTTTTAAGAGAGCAGTTTTAATTAAGCTGATCTTTGAGGAGGATGTTGATGGGATTACATAAAGAGACCTCTTTTTCATAGTAAGGGGAGTTGGTATAACTTTACAAAATTCAATTATTTCTTTCCAACGCTGCATGAGAAATATTTGGGAAGCTACTGAAACAATTCTTAAAGCAAATTATACCACTGTCAGAAAACAAGAAATCAGTGTGTCAAAACACGGGGATATTTCTACCCAAAGCATCTCGCAAGTGACTCTGTACAGAGGATCCCTGTCTGAATATTATATTCCTCATTAAATTTATCTACAGCTAGAAAGAGGAATATTTTCTGTTTGCCATTTGAAATTAAAAAAATAATAACCCAAATGAAAAATGTCTTCAACCATAACCCAAAGAAGGATGCAGGAAAGTGCTGTGTTTTAATTCATCTAAGCTCACTCAGTGTTGTAAAAACGCAGGTGCAGCTTTACAGCTTTTGAGATGTCCAAAGAACTACATTTCCTGCAGTAAAACCAGAGCTATAAAATTTCACCCACAGTTCTCATGTATACATTTTTAATAAGTGGGGTTTATATACTGGTTATCTAAAAGAGGAGCCACTATTACAGTGACTGCTGTACCATCGACACTCCACTGTTTGTATTTTCAATTGGATCCAATGGTGGTAAAGGCAGAGATGCTCAAACATGGGCCTGGGGAGCCCTGGGGAAAGTGGCTGGATAAAGGAATTCCTTTTCCCACTGATCTAATCCCACTGACATTAACACCAGGCTTAAAATGAAGGAAACAGAGTAATAATAAACAGTACTTGGAGGTGTTAATACTGTTTATTTTTTAACAGTAATATCACAAAGTCACAGACTGGTTTGGGTTGGAAGGGAATTTAAAGCTCATCCAGCCCCACCCCCTGCCATGGGCAGGGACACCTCCCACCAGCCCAGGGTGCTCCAAGCCCCATCCAACCTGGCCTTGGACACTCCCAGGGCTGGGGCAGCCACAATTTCTCTGCCCAACCTGTGCCAGGGCCTGCCCACCCTCCCGGGGAAGGATTTCTTCTTAATATCTAATCTAAATCTACTCTCCTTCAGCTTAAGGCCATTCCCCCTTGTGTCCTGTCACTTCAGGCCCTTGTCCCCAGTCCCTCTCCAGCTCTCTTGGAGCCCCTTTAGGCACTGTAGGGGGCTCTAAGTTCTGCCTGGAGACGTCTCTTCTCCAGACTGAACAAGCCCAACTCTCTCAGCCTGCCTTCAATAGAGATCCGGAAATGAACAATTAACCTTTAGAAGAGGCAGTTTTAAAATATTTTCTTCCATTCTCAGCTGGAAATTGAAAAGTTTTAACAGCATTAATTTCTTTAGCAGCTGAGAAATTCTGTCCTCAGTTTTGTTAGACAAGAAATGCATAAGCAAAATAATTTATTTTGGCAGAAAAAGACTAGATATTAAAAAAACCCAAAACCTTTAAAATTGGTGATGAGCAGCTCAGATTAATCTGTTGCAAGCAACCTTTTGTCTATTTACTCTTGATACCACTTAGGAAAGCCCTGTAATTATTTAAAAGAAAATTTTAATGAGGAAATACCTAAAATTCCATTTTAAATTTCATTCCTAATTAAAAATAGAACTGCTAATTATAATGCCTATCTCCTTTAGAAGGTGCTGCAAGGCTTAATTAATTGTCGGTAAAGCTCATTTGAGGAGCTCACAGGATGGAAGTGTAAAATTGTTTATGTTAATCAGGAGGACGGCTATGAGAGCTCTGGAAGGGGAGGGGAGCACTCCCCACGGGGGTGGGATGGGCTGCTTGGCACTTCTGGGCACATCCCAGGAGATCCCACAGTCCTCCTGTCCCCATTTCACAAAGGAACATCACAGCAGGACAGCTGAGGTGCTTCCAAGGTCCTTCAAGGAGGTTGGGTTGAATGCAGATCACTTAAATCAGGGTCAAACAGAAGCCTCTTTCTCTCAAGCAGAACACTGTCCTCACCTTCTGTCCTGCTACTTCATCTTTCTTCAAAGGAGTCTTCATGAACAGCCACCTCAGGTAGGAGCAACCTCGTTGCCTTCTCATGGGCTGACACAGAACACAGAGGTTCAGACATCTCAACATATCCAAACCACAGCTGGGGAAAGGAAGAAGTTGCCCAGAATCCCAGAATCACCGAGGTTGGAAGAGACCTCTGAGAACATCAAGCCTAACTTGTGCCCGATGCCCACCTTGTCCCCCAGCCCAGAGCTCTGAGTGCCACGGCCAGTCCTGCCTTGGGCACCTCCAGGGCTGGGCAGTCCAAACCTCCCTGGGCAGCCCCTTCCAACCCAGACCATCCTGTGAGTCGATGAATAAAAATAACTTTCTCACCAACAGAAGGACATTCCCCTGCCTGAGCTCTGCTTTTGATCTCTGGTGAAACACCTTCAAGAGGAAAAATGGGGATTTAAGAAGTTTTGAAGTCCACGTGTTATCCAAGTTATGTCTGCGCCACCTTAGACAAGCAAGTCTCCCCTTTTTTTTTCCCCTTTAAATATGTAAAGCCTGGAGGGGTAGTTAAATGTTTCATGAGGTCAGTCAGTGCTGGGGTGTAATCTGAGTGACAACTCATCCTGTGCTCAGGGGGCGATTGTGAGACCCAGGACTAAACAAAATTATTTCCGTTCCTGTTCCAAACCTAATACTGAATCCTGACCCAGTTTTTGGGGAGAGAGGCTTGTGATTACCTGACAGGAGCTCATATTTGTAGGAGAAGAATAGCAAGAGCACATTTAATCTTTCATGCTTCTGGTCCGACAGCTGCGCTTTCGCTCGCTCAGCTTCCTCGAAGGATGAGCGAGGCAGAGCTAATTTTTATCCTTCCCAAATTTCCAGACAGGAATATGCATAAGCTGTAGTGGCTGTTTATCTGCCTGGAGCACTAATTGTGTGGGTGCTGGCTGGAGCACACCGGGAAAGCCGTGTGTTTCACGGTTAATTCCAGGCAAGAGACACGCAATGCTCAGTGGATAAAAGGCTCGTAGTCCCAGCTGGGAAAACAGTTCCATTATCTCCCAGCTGCATAGACCTTCCATACGGCTCCGTTCTGCCTCGCTGAACACCCTGCCTTGCTGAGAGCTTGAGACAGTCCTGCAGAAAATTGTAGAGATCCTGAGACATTTCCCTGCTCGGCTGTGTAAGTACAGAAGCGGGCTGTGTGCTGCGATGGGAATGATGCCGGGGAGCTGCCTTTGCTGGGGTGGGTTTTTGCTCCTTCCTCGGGAATTTGCATTAGCACGAGCGGGAGAGGATGAAGGGAACTCGCTGCTTTATTCGTGCTGCGCGGCTGTAAATGGCTGATGCTCCGAATGTGTACGTTCTTGGGAGGAAAAAAACCCTATATAATGAATTTGTATTCATGTGGGGTCTGAGGCAAACAGAGAGACTGTGCAGCAACAGACACCACAGGTATATTAGTGGAGTCTATCGCAGCTCTGTGCTGCAGCAGAACGGACAACACAGAGGATGACAGTGCTAATTTTGGCACTTTCCTATGACTTTCTACAGCGTATTCAAAGATGAAGTGGGTAATGAGAGCATAACCTAATTCCTGCCAGCTGAAGGTGCAAAGGCAATAAGCATAAATCTTCAGGAAAATTTAGGTAAGTTCTGATAAAGAAAGTTTTCCCTGTTGCTCATTTTAGTCGTTAGAGAAACATACAAAGCAAGTTCACAGCCTATGTTGAACTTCAGGTTTCCAGGAGTGTCAGTTTTGATATTGTTATTTATTTACACTGTATGACACAGCTTCGAAGGAGAAGTAACACTTAATAAAAAGTTTTGGAAGTCTGTGATTCCAGAAGCAACTGCTTGACTAGTGCTTTATGTTAAATGGTGTATTCCCACAGCCCCCTGGGGGTGAATCCTTGGAATCAGGCAGTTGTTGCAGGTGTAAAAGGGCTCCTCCAGCAGCTTTTGCACAGGCAGCTCCATGTTAACAATCTCCTGCAGCACTTATGGAGCTGAATGATTAAACAAGATGCAAACGCTCTGCAGCCTGTGTAAATAACAACTACTTGGCCTTTTGGCAGCACTGCAACCCCTTGCAGATAAATATGAGTTAAAACCAGTGTATTCACTCCTCTGAAGTAGCATTTCCTTCTCCCCTCTTTTTATTTTCCCCCTCAAAGAGGGGAGACTTTCACTTCCACACCCAGCCTTTAGAAAATTCTCTGAACTTTCAGAACTTTTATGTGTGTGCAACTAAAGGCTGCAGTGTTTGCAATTCCAGGCACCACCTGCCCACAAATAACCCATCTTCATCAGCCAGCTTTGGCTTTGGTGCTCCAGAGGCACTATGTCAGTGTTTCACATTCCAGGAGTCTCTGCTTCAGAGGTTTTATGACACTAAAAAGTCCCAAATCAGTACCTATATGAAGTTAGCAACAACTATAGATCACATTTTATTGTGTAAAAAAGAAAAATAAAACACAGCAATGTATGCAGCTGTAGTTTTCAAATGCTGCTGAGGTGCTCATGGCCATGGATTACAAGTTTTACCTTCCATGCTGAGGATAAAATGATAAATAATATATAACAACTTAAGTGCTTTAAATCAAACAGGAGACACGTCTCTTTTCCTTTTCTTCCAGCCTCATGATCACTATTAAAAAGGTTTGTGGTGCATAATAAGCTACTTTAAAATTAATTTCTTGCCATTGAAGCAAATATTTCCATCACAGAACAAACTGCCAGAGTCCCCAAGGGGACCTGAAACACAAAGATGTGTGTTTGCATTATGTGGGCACAAAGCACGATTTGTGTTGGGACAGAAAATTTTCATTAGAAGATGCTTGTCTGTCTTGTATGTGGGAACAGATCAGCTCTTCAAAATAACAGCATGTTTGTGTTTCCCCCAAAAAACTGTGTTAGCTGCATGTTACTACAATATTCCTTCTGTTTAAAATGGAGTTTATTCCAGCAGATTGCCATAGATTGGCCTCTACTCTGCCCAGGTGCTGCTCCTTCCTGGTGTGGGGCTTGCTCAGGGAAACCCAGACACAAAAACCTCTCAGTGCTGCCTCCCCAGCCTCCCACCCTGTTCCTCTGGGAAGGACCAGAGCAGCAACACCAAGAAGTCTGGCTCAAAAAGTCCTTTATTCCTTCTTCCCAAAGACTGCACTCAGAGCTGATCACAAATATATATACATGGAAAAACTTGTAGCCTAAATCTCCTATGTAAGAGGCAAAGTCTCTTGGAGAAGCGAAGACACAAAGAACTTCAGGCACGGTTTTACAACTCCTTGTGTGGTAAAAAACATCTCTGAGACACTAAAACCCTGCTCTGTAGCAACACACAAGTATTTAGATGATTAGGTGACCTTATTTCCATTCAGGAATTAAGAGACTTCACAAAACTCTCCTATTTACACAAAGTCTGTCTGCAACTGCAGAATGTACAAGGAAAAAACATGACACCATTGAAAAGAGAACCAAGTGCTTTTGAGTAGCTTGATCTCAAAGAATAAAAATATGCTCAAGGAAAATAGATCAGGACATTTAACAGTTGAAGAGAAAAAAAACCACCCAAAACTAGCATGAGACAGAGCATCAGAGGTATGGAAGATCCCACCATAATGCTGGGAGGATTCCAAACAGCCCAGGCTGGCTCAAAGTGCCAGCAAGATGTTTTTGCACAATCCAACCATGGAGACTTGCACACAGCAAAGCCTCTAAGAACTCCAGGGAGAGGTGGAGAGGGAAAGTTGGAGTGTTTCCTTACCTTCCTGCTCTCAGCTCTGTCTCCTCTACCCCAGGAAGCTCCTGGTGGGCTCCCAGCCCAGCTGCAGCACCACCAGCCATGGTACTACCTGGTGGATCAGGTACAGCTGGTCAGCATTTCCTGCTGCTTTTATTCTGGAGGGCAAAAGGTGTTTCCCCCCATTTGTTCTGGGACTGCAAAGATAACTGTTCCATCTTATCCCAGCCTTCCAGAGCCTAAAGGGACTCTGGGAGAGCCGGAGCGGGGCTTTGGATGAAGGCATGGAATATAGGACAAGAAGGAATGGCTTCCCACTGCCAGAGGGCAGGGTTAGATGGGATAATGGGAAGAAATCCTTCCCTGGCAGGGTGGGCAGGCCCTGGCACAGGGTGCCCAGAGAAGCTGTGGCTGCCCCATCCCTGGGAGGGTCCAAGGACGGGGCTTGGAGCAACCTGGGCTGGTGGGAGGTGTCCCTGCCCATGGCAGGGGGTGGCACTGGGTGGGCTTTGAGGTCCCTCCCACCCAAACCATTTTATCCTTCTATGATCTCATGTTTTCATTCATTTTTTGGGTCTTTGTGTTTTGGGTTTCCTGCAAGATGAAAAACTCCCCAGCATTCAGTGCTGGGGAGAATGACTGAGGGAGAGGGATGTGGAAAAGGGAGTTGGAGAGAAGAAGAATTTCCCTCACTCAGATCCTCTAATGTATTTTTAGCCTACAAAGACAAGAAGAAATGGATAGAGTCAGTCAAAAAGGCAGTTTGTTTTATTAAAATTCTTGACAGCATCTGCTGTAAGGCTCTTGTTAAAAGAGATGGAAAACATCAGAAAGAGGAGGGAAACAGTGTTATGTCCTTGCTCTTTCCACAACATAATAATATGGGAATGAGTATAATTGGCTTCCAGAAAACTGTTTTCCTTAGCCATGTACAAACACAAGTGACCCAGCTGCCCAGGTACACAGTAACCCTCCCTGGGCTCTCATCACAGCTCCCACCAGGGGCTTCTCAAACAAATTAAAACAGGCTGCCTAATTTTTATAAACTATGTACTCACTTTTTTCAACCCACCTTAGTGTGATTACCAATAGGATCTATTTTTTATAAAAGACTTGTCAGAGAAAACATGAGAGCTGTTTCATGTTTGGTAATTAATTAAATTCTCCCATGCCTGTAACCAAAGTATGAGGCTCTCAGGTCCCTCTCTATGGTGATGCCTGCAAGGAATCTCTTATTAAACTTACCAAAAATCTCTTATTGAATTTATCTCTTAATAAATAGGGGAAGGCTGGCTGGAAAACAAGGATCATCTGATATAAAAAATGATGTAATTTTATCCATTCCCATTCCAGCATGGAAGGTGCTGAAGTAGCCTGTGCCACAGGAGCTGGTGGTCCAGCAGTCAGGGCTCTCATCTCATGTCTGTGAACTTTTGATGTGCAAAAATAAAAAAGATCAGAGGTTCATTTGCGACTCTGGCTTGGGTAGATCAAACCCTTTCTCATGAGGGTTTTTCCAGAGTCAGAATGATCAAAAGCTGGGGTAGGGCTGTCCACAGCAGCCAGCAGTCTGGGATTAGGACACTCCAGGGGTACAGGAGATTGCCTTTTAGGTAGAGCTCATAACCTTGTGCCTAAAGTCCTGCATATTCTGAACCCTTGCTCCAGCATTTTCCCATATATTTAGGGATTATTCCCACAGAGCTGGTGTACTCCTGGAGAGGTTGGGCTTTGATGCCAGAGCATCTTGTTGGGTATTGAGCATGAGAGTTGGTGCAGCCACACCGTGCCATGGACTGTGTGTGTTCAACTGCTCCATCCCCGTTGCTCACAGACCTGGGCAGAGATAGATACCCGAGGATTTTAGAAGATTAATGAGGGAAAGGATCTCTGGTTTGGGCAGAGGGCACACTAGGCTGGGCTGCCACCAAGTGTGAGAGAGCTACCTTTGATCAGCACCTTTTTTTTCTTCCTGTTCCTGTGATTAATATTGGGACCAAAGGAACTGTTTGGGATGAAACTCTGAACCAAGTGTCCTACAGTTAAATCAAGGAATTTTCAACCGTTTACGGATTATTTCCCCTTCAGACACATCATTTCCCTTTGTGCATTTTAGGCTTCATCCTGTCCCACTGCCTTGTCTGTTATGAGGTCAGTCCACTAAAAATAGGTGTGTCTGGACCACAGAATATTTGTCCCTGTTTGTGAAACCTGGTGCAGTCTGTACTTCACCAGTTCAAGTCCATTTCTCCCAGACATTCCCTCTCAGGCAGTGCATATGCTGAGTTTGGTGTACACAGAACCCAAGTGGTACCTTTGGTGAGAGAAACGGGCATTAAAAGCACTGAAGTTTCTGCAACTTCATCTCTTCAAGCACTTGCTGATAATCCTACCATGAAATTACAAAACCAGCGGGACCAGAGCAAACCTCACTGCAAATTGTGCTTCCTCCATTTGTAAAGGAATCCAGATAAAGTGCTGATTTTTATCACCTAAATTAGACAGCTGTGTCACATGGCCTATCCAGCACCCACCCACCCCTCAGCTCAAAGCTCCCAGCTGTGCTGCCAAGACACATTCTGGGCTTGTGTGCAGTGGATCCGTTGTCCATGCTGGCTTTTCCCAGTGTCCATTGAAGGGAAGCTCCAAGGAAGCTGGAGAGGGACTAGTCATCAGGAACTGCAGAACAAGGACAAGGACTTGGGTTCAAACTGAAAGAGAGTAGGTTTAGGTTGGGTATTAGGAAGAAATCCCTTACTGTGAGGGTGGTGAGGTGGAAGTGTCCAAGGCCAGGCTGGACAGGGCTTGGAGCAACCTGGAACGGTGAAAGATGTCCCTGCCCATCTTTCTGGAATGAGATGAGCTTTAAGTTCTCTTCCAACACAAACCATTCTGTGATTCTGCGAGCCCAAGGATTATGTTCTTGAACCCAGTATGGAAACCAAGCATGCAATTCTCACCGTGGGGCTGCTCTTTGCAGAGCCAGCACACACAGCCTTTGGAGAGCCACGCTGGGCATCCAGGCTGACCTCCAGCGCTGCTGCTGATCCTCCCTTGAGCCTCAATTCCGTGGCAGGCCTGTTAGCAGCCACTATTACAACTGTGTCTGGTGCTTCAGAGTCGGATAAACCCTGGCTGGTGCCTGCTGGGAACTGGTTTACACCTGGCATTGTCACCTGTCCCTGGTCCTGCAGCATTTCAGCTCTCCCCAGCCTGATGGCACTGTGCTAATTTCCCAAATTCAGCCACTTAGCCCCCATGGCTTTGTTTTCCTAAGCCTGGTAATAGCAGGGAAGCTCTGCAGGCACCAGGGATCTGGGTGTTGAGGAAATTTCTCTCCCAGAAAGTGTTTTGTCTGAGGTTTAGTGAGAGCTCTTGGGCTGCTCAGCGGGTTAGAGGTTTTACCCCTGTTATACTCACTTAAACTGCCACCTTTCCCTCAGCACTGATATCATTAGTGATGACATATTGCTGCAGCCTCTCCACAGAGGTCACCCAGCCCTTCCTGGAGCTATCACACAAAGATAAAAGCCAGATATATAAATATATTTAACCCTCTCCTTTCCAGTATTACTCACTCTGAAGGTACAGGTCTAATTTCACTGCTCTAAACCCTCTTTGGTCCCTCTGTTCCATTGTATATCCAGTCTTAGGTCAATTTTCCCACCCAAAAATCCAAATTAAATAACAATATTTACTAACTATTTAACTGTGTAGTGCCTGACCATCTTTTTGGTGAGGGCATAGTCACAAAAACTTGTCAGAGGAAAATCTTTGTCCTACAGAACTGGAATAGGATCAGCTATTAATGTATTATTTGCAAAATCCCAGGCTAGTGGAAGGTTCCCTGCCCATGGAGGGTTTGGAACTGGATGATCTTTTAGGTCCCTTCCAACCCAACCCATTCTATGAAAAACCTCACATAAAGTAAACAAACAGACTAATTTTTCAAGGCCAGAATTCTGATAGAACTAAAATTTCTGTGAATATTTGTTGTTCTGTTTAAGTGGCAAGCAGCTCTGACCAGGATAAGGGCAGGCTGGTGCCTGTGCAAACATTCCCCATGTCCCAGGAAGGAGGTGTGAGGTGCTGACAAGTGGAAATGTGGTTAGAAATGATGAGCTGGTGGAGTGCCCATCCCTGATGGTGCCCAAGGCAGGACTGGCCGTGGCACTCAGAGCTCTGGGCTGGGGGACAAGGTGGGCATCGGGCACAGGGTGGGCTCCCTGGGCTGGGAAGGCTTTTCCAACCTAACTCTTTCTGTGATTCAGTGAAAGGCACCTTGCTCAGGTGGGGCTCCCTGAGGAGCAGATAACAGAGCTGTGCCTGAATCCATGGAGTATCTTCAGTGTATTCCTGCTTCCCACTGCCCAGCAGAGGCTCCTGCTCCAGCACCCTCAGCTGTCCCACACAAGCCTTGCTTCCCCCTGCTTGCTGGGGGCAGCTGAGCCAAAGGTTTGTTGCACCATTTGGCCACCTTCCATATGTTTTTCTGCCTGTTAAGGGGATTATTCCCCCCCTGTGCTGCTGCCATGCCCCAGGTGTGTGCCATCAGTGCCTCAGGGACTGTCCTTGCTGCAGTGACAGGGAGGTGCCATCCCCCACTGCTGCACCTCTCAGGTTTTGGTTCCATCTGGAACATCACCTTGGCTTTTAGTAGCTGCCTGAAGCAAAGGAGAATCCTGGCTTATGAACCTGCTCACAATTGCTGCAGTTCCAGCCAGGAATAAACTGTTCTTAACCTAAATACTCCTCTGAGGACATTGAGCTTGGGGGAAGAAACATAACTGTGCTGTATCTGGTGCAAGGAGGGATAAGTGAGCCTGGTACATACTGGATAACTTGGGAGAGTGGCTGGAAAGAGAGGGGAGGGCAAGAAGAACAGTGGTGAACACAGTTAAACAATAATAACATCTTTATGTTGTAGTACATGCAAAGTTTTCAAATAAAACATATGCTACTGCAGCTACAAAGACTGCAAAGGCATCCAAAGCAAAAGCTTTGTCCAAAGGCAGCCCAAAAAAAATCCCTCAGGGAAAACTTCAGTGTGTTAAACTCCCCTTCCACAGTGGGGGTGAGGTGGGGCCGGGGGTCACCACGGTGGGTGCTCCACATCACCCTCCTGCCAACTCAGGCTGGGCACCAGCACCTACAGAATAACTGATATGGTAAATTAAAGAGGGAATAGAACAATGAGCAAAGTGGGCAAAGCTCAGTGCAAGAAGCAGCTTTGGGGGTGCATGTAGATCATTGAAATCTGGCATGAAAGGGGTGCACTGTGAGCTGATGTGGAGTTAAATTTGTAGGGGAAAGCTTTTGCATTTTAATGCAGAACTCCCACTAAGGTGAGCCAGGATCTACCAAGGTATCTTATAGAAATCTTGATAACCAGGACTTCAGGGAATGCTGCTGACATTTTGGGATGCTCTGGGTAGTACTATTTGGTGTTACTCTGTACCTGAGGTATTTCAGCATTAATTGTACAGCTTTACTGAGAGATTACTACTTTTAAAGTTAGTCTTATAGCAGGTGTTGAATAATGGATGATATTAAACTTTGGGTTAGGGATTCAGAGGATTGATTTGGAAGACATAGGTAAGGGATACCCAAACTTCTGTCAAAAATTAGGAGAATAAAAGTTCTATTTGAAGTGCAAAAACAGACAAAAAGCACCTTATTCACTGATTCAGGCAAAATAGAAATGACTAACCCTGTCACGATTTCCCCTCTTTGTCTGGCTGACTTTCTCAGCAAGATTGATTCAAAATCCATCTAAGCCCTGAAAGGAATTAGCAGGAAACCACTTTGTCTGACAATGCTGAGGGGGTGGGTCAAGCAGTCAGAGAACCAGCAGCAATACCCAAAAATAAAGCCCAAGCCCTGACTAACCAGGGGGCCTGTTAAGTTCAGTGGAGCGTGAGTAAGTCATACAAATCTCTCACTTGAATCCACAGAGATAAAGGAAATATTTTGAGAGAATAAAGAGCAAGTTAGAAATTGTTTGTGAGATCATAAAATGATAAAATCACTGACTGGTTTGGGTTGGAAGGGACCTTAAAGCCCACCCATTCCCACCCCCTGCCCTGGGCAGGGACACCTCCCACCAGCCCAGGTTGCTCCAAGCCCCGTCCAACCTGGCCTGGGACACTCCCAGGGCTGGGGCAGCCACAGCTGCTCTGGGCACCCTGTGCCAGGGCCTGCCCACCCTCCCAGGGAAGGATTCCTTCCCAATATCCCATCTATTCCTATTCTTTACCAGGTACACTAAAACTCATTCACAGAGGTATCACTCAGTGGTGATTTTCCTGATTGTCCTGCAGAAGGTTCTGACGTAAAATATTGCAAATTTTTTTGTTTGCAAACAGGCCAAAATCAAAAATGAAACATTGAGGGATGTCAGGAATGCCTGGGGAATGTCTGTGACACCTGAATGAATTAAAGGGGTAAGGAAATGGAAGTGTAAGTTGGCACAGCTGCCCAAGGCAGTGGTGGATCCCCCTCCCTGGAGGGATTTAAAAGCCTTGTGGATGTGGCACTTGGGGACATGGGTTAGTGGTGACCTTGGTAGTGCTGAGCTAAAGGTTGGGCTCGATCTTAGAGGGCTTTTCTGACCTAAATGATTCGGTGATTCTAAGTACAAGTGGCACCAAAGTAAAACCAGCGAGATCCCTTTTGGTAACATTCCTTATGGGACCTCACAAACAAAAACCATGTTGGACAAATCAGGAGGTTGAAAACAGAAAATTTATGAAGAACATACACCAGGAAAAGCATGGTTTTAAAAAGTCCCTGAGAATAATTTCAATTCCAGAGGTTTTTGCACTAGAGAATGACCCACACTGGGGGCTTGGGGGAGGAAGGGACTCCTCAAGGCTGTGCCTTCCTACCCACCTCCCTCCTGTGAGGTGTGTAAAAGCTCCTCTGTGGGGACTGTAAATATCCGGCTTGTTTTTATTATAGAAAGGGACCGATTTCCTTCCTGGACCCAACCCTCTTCCCAGCACCACATGGGATTCCTTGCTTAACTCACTGGTTTTATCCTATATTTCAAGTGAGTGTGGGATGGGGTGTAAGGACAGAGTTATAAAAGGAGTTCAGAGGAAAGCAAGAGTTTAACCCAGGTCTCTGGGGGCTGATGGGCAGTAGCATCACCTCAGACCATCCTGGAGCCATCTCTTGAGCCCTTTGTTGACTGCCCATTGCCAGCCTGAGCAGCATTGTCAGTGTTGGACACAGCAGCTGAGGGAGTAGCCAAAATTTACACCATCACAGGAAAAACAGCCACCTCAAGTGGCCCAAAACTTGGCTGTGGCAGAGCACAAGTGATCTGAGAGCTGACCTGAGCATGGCCACATTGTCCTCCCTGAAATCCTCACGCATTTATGCAGAATGAGGTTAATTTTCAGTCTCTCATGCCAGGTCAACAACCATGGCCTTAAACAGATTTTGAGCTTTATTTCTGCTTATTTTTACACATATTTTAGTGGTCTGGGTTTTGCATTAAGCCTAATAGCTGTATCCACCATCACAAATGCATTGTTCCCTGTCATACCATTGCCACCAGCTCGCTGACTCTGAAGGATCCAGCAGCCCACACTACAATCCATGTGAAGCAGACACTGATTACTGAAGTGGGTAATTGCACAGGCTGTGGCCTGGGGATCACCTCTGGCCAAGGCTTTGTCCCACACCCAGCAAATGTGGTTGCAGGGAGGGTGGTTGCTGTTGATGGGTTTCATTGTGCAAAGGAAAAATCACTGGAATGTGGAGTGGGAAATGTTGGTGGCTCAGACTCACCTGGCAACAGGTGTGTAAAATACTGCAGGTCAAATACCCTAAAATCATGGAATCCTGGGATGGTTTGAGTGGGAAGGGACCATAAAGCCCACCCAGTGCCACCCCCTGCCATGGGCAGGGACACCTCCCACTAGCCCAGGTTGCTCCAAGCCCCATCCAACCTGGCCTTGGACACTTCTGGATAGAATAATGCTAATTAATAGCAGTACTAACAGACCTGTTTGTGCCTCTCCTCCCTGCTTTAAGGATCAGTAGTTTTTACTGCACATCTCTGTAAAGAATAAGTACCTCTGCAGTCCTTCTAATTTATATGTATAAACCCCTTCCATTTGCAAGACATATATCTCAAAATTCAGTCAGATACAAACATTATCATGAATCCAATCAACGGCCTTTCTCTGGATGAAGCTTTCCTGCTTGTTCCTACAGGAAGGATGGAGAGAGACTTTTCCCAAGGACACACAATGGTAGGGCAAGAGAAATGGCCTTAAGAAGAAGGAGGGTATATTTAGATGGGATCTTGGGAGGGAATTCCTCCCTGGGAGGGTGGGCAGGCCCTGGCACAGGTTGGGCAGAGAAGCTGTGGCTGCCCCATCCCTGGGAGTGTCCAAGGGCAGGCTGGACAGGGCTTGGAAAGCCTTGCCTGGTGGAAGATGGAGCTCAGCTTCCCTCTGGAGCTGCTCTGCAGTGTTTTTTTCAGTCACTCACAGGGAAGGTACAACATCATCTCTAGGCTGTTCCAGGAATTTGCACTTTCAGAGAGATTTCTGGTGGTTGCACTGTTAAAAAACACCATAATGGATATTTCTGTTTTGCCTTTATTTCAGTGTTTTGGAGGAGTTGTAATGCTTTGGGTAAAATTCAAATCAATGCAAACCTCATAAGCCACTAAAATTTTATAGATGGTTATCCAATATGTAATTTGTTACACAATATCTATGTGGCTTCTGTTTATTGAGACATAAAGACTTTGCTTTCTTTAAGGTAGATTTTATGTGAGGAGGGCAGAAGAAGGAATAACCTCTCATACCTATTGTGCCATAAACTAAATTACCCTTAACCCAAACCATTTATCTTGTAGTGGCAGCCTAATGAGACCAGGGGAAACACAAAGAAACTGCCTGAAATTTTCTTGAAGGGACAACTTTTATTTCCATCAGCCTTTTGCCTGTAGCTCCTCGGGTTGGCCACAAGGATGAGACAGTGCATAATATCATAACATCAGAGTGGATAATGCTCTGAACCATAATCCAAGGAAATTATGAGCCTATAAAGCTTGTGAAAGGGTTTTTTTTTTCCCCTGAATCACATATCACAGGGTGTGAGTGTGGAAATGTTCTGGGGTA
This sequence comes from Scytalopus superciliaris, assembly GCA_013400415.1. NCBI lineage: Eukaryota > Metazoa > Chordata > Aves > Passeriformes > Rhinocryptidae > Scytalopus > Scytalopus superciliaris. The sequence continues at coordinate 1,055,841 of VXBX01005888.1, read as the reverse complement.
GCTGCATGGTTGATTGTTTTCTGGTAGGAACTTTCTGCTGGATGTGACTGAGAGGGAAGGGAAGGGAAGGATAGGAAGCCTCAATCCTTCATTTCCCCAGCCCAGCCTGAGGGTGCTGAGACAGACATCATCATGGCTTTGGTGATTTGGATCAAGAGGGTTGGAAAACCTCTCACAAAGAGTGATTCCCACCACAGCCAGGAAATACACTGTAACGTCTTGTGCTTATGACTAAGATGTGCTTTTCTAATACAGCTTTCCCCTTTGCAATATACTTTGGCCTGTACACACCATCATTTTCCCAGTGTAATTTCAAAGCAAAGGAGCAAAACTTTGGAGCAAATAAGATTTTATATTTTTTTATGTTTTATTTTTTTGAGCCAGACACACAAACATAAAAGAAGCTTTTACTCAGTAGATCCTGCTTGAAATACAAGTGCACTGACCTGTAGATACACAGAGAGTAAAAGCCTATTTATGCAACTTGTGGCTGTATCCTAAGCTCAGTGAAGATCCCACTTTTTAGAAAGGTGATCTAAATCTTACTGAAATCAGTGGGATGTGTTTCTCTTTTACAAGACTGAATCAGATCCTGTGTTGCTTATTAGCTCCATTAATTACTGTGTGACTTGCCCTCCCCATAATGCAATTGTGGCTGATATATTCTGCTGGGTACAGCAATTGAAATTTGTGTTGATGAACTTGCACACTGATGAGGACTGATTTGCTTATTACAGAAATATAAGCTAAAGGCAGTGGATCCCTTCAGACCTAGAACTTGCTATTTCCCCTAAAGGACGGCAGATTTTTGTAAGAGGAGCAGAGCAGGAAAGGAATAAAATCAGTCTGTACGGAGCTCTCAGCCTAGAACTGGTGAAAAGTTTGATTTGTGGGATTATGCAGCAACAACATTGTTTCATATGTCAAGAAAAAGAAGAAATGGTCCATTATTTAGATCATCACCAGTAAATAGATGTTTTGAAGATTGAAATGCAGGGCCATCTCATTGTTGTCATCTCTGTTCAATCTCCTAAACTCTTGCTGAACCTGTAACGCAGCCTGCACTGGCAGGGAGGGCGAGCCAAGGCTCAGGGTGACACGCAGGGGAAGAGCAGAGAAGTTATTTGTGCCCATGGGCAATTTATGAGCTCAATCAGCCATGTGGATGACAAGAAGCCTGGGAAGAGCTGCAGTATCCCAGGAAACAATCTGCATTATTAAGGACATAACTCCAGTGAAGGTATGATGAGCTTGCAGAACTGCAGACGCTTCACTTCGAGATCCTCCTGCTTCAGAACAAGAAGCACTTTTAAGCCCATTAGAGACCAAACTCTATTTTGAGGTTTTACTGAGGCAATTCAAGGGAAATGTGTAGAAACTTGTTGATAGAGCAGCTTTGCAGGTATGTGAGACTGAAAATGGTGCTCATACAATATTTATTCTGCAGTCTTTGGGATAGGTTTGATAGTCCTGGGAAAACATCAGAGTTGGGTTGGCAAAGGTATAACTCCCTCCAAAGGCAGGCTGTGACTGGCACCAGTGTTGGTATGAAAGCTGAACTGGTCTGAGCCATCCTTAAAGGTGGTATAGCCAGTAAAGGCTCCTGAGCCTTCAGGAAAGGACATGGAAAGACTTCAAATGGAAATTTCATTATTTGAAAGTTTTGGATCCCTGTTCCATGGAAAGACTCCCCAAAGGAGGAGCTTTATAACCACAGGGTATTGACTGTTTACTCATGGAGCAACCATTCCACAACCCTGGCATTGGACAGACCCTGAACAGGGAGCTTGCAGTCTAAAAACCCCTTAAATTCAGTATTTTCCTTGAGCAATTCCTTCTGTGCCTCTTGATGTCCTCTGGCTGGAAATATTAGCAGTGTTAAAGAGCCAATGTCCAGTTTGGAAGGCAATTTATCTCAGGCACCTTTACAAAATGTAGGGAACATTTGGGTTGTTGCCTTGTTTTGTTTTTATTGATGTGAAAAATGCAACTGTGATTCCTTATTAACAAATGCACTCGTGGATTTACTGTGACAGAGAGTTTGCCCACGTTCTAAATGTAGTTGTTTCAGCTCAAAACAAAGGCCAACCTTTCTAAGAGGTCTGGGGAAATCACGTGCTGCAATAGTGACTCCAAGAGGCAAAAGTTGCTTTTCATAAGGGATGAAGAAGTGATAAGGGGATAAGAAAAGATCCCCTTGACTATGGAAAGAGAGGTTTTGATATTTATAAAATCTGTTAAACCAACCATCACGAGTTTACAACAGTTTGATGCAGGAATGAAACCAGAGAACATTTCACTTCTTCTACCCCCCCAAAAACCACAGCCATGGATGGGAAGGGCTGAGAATGCACAGAAAAGCTTGGAATAGAAAACACACATCAGGAGGGCGAAAAGGGGATGACCAACAGCTAACCAAGCAGGTGAATTTTCACCATCTCCCTTTCAATGACCCAGCAGCAATACTAAGAACCTCAGGATGTGATGATTCTCTTGTCAGCTGTGAGAGCAGAGCAGCTGACCTGGGGGCTCAGTTGAGGTGAGGGATGTGCACAGTTCCCCAGCACCCAGTTGTATTTTGGGGTATTTAATCAGCATTATCATTTGCAAAAGTGCTTTGCCGTGTAAATGCTCCTCCAAACGGCCTTGAGTGAGACAGTGGAGTGTTTAATTCACTCCCATTTCTTTCTTGTATTACAACAGATCGTTTGGCTTTGTGCAATTTCCTCTTGATTATTCTCTGGCATTCCAACAACATATTTTGGTGCATAAAGAGAGTCTAAATGAAAGCACTGAATAGAAGGGTGTAAAAGAGGCTTCTCAGGGCATTGATCTTACAAAAAATCCAGGTTAAAGTCCTGTTAGCTTTCAATGTTCAGACTAATGGGGGAGAAAACAAAGCAGAAATGAAAAGGAAGTTCTGTCTCTGGAAAACAAATTGCAATGCCAGTAAAAATCTCTTGCTAAATATTTATATCCAGTCCTGGCCTTTCATGGCCCTTCCCATTTTAAAAGTTTAGAATTGATATATTTTAAAGACGTGCATACATAAATAAGGGCATCCTAAACATTATCTGTCTCCCAAGGAAAATTATTATTCTTATCGTTAACCAGATAAATTTAAAGGTTTTCCCCCCAAATATCTTTGGTCCTGGTTGCTTGCTGGTGTGAATTAGCATTTCTCCATGAATCTCAAAGCTTTCCTGCTCACACCACTGGAGTAGCCAACCCTGTTTACCTGCCCAGAACACCCCCAGAATAGCAAATTTGAGTTCAAATCTCTTTAGTGAACCCAGGAAGAGAAAACATCCATAACTACTGATTATTATTCAAGCTAACATTTGGCTTTTCTAACCCATTCGGGGTCTATATAAATTGTCCTGCTGCATATCCAGCAGATGTAAATGCATCAATACCTGCGTGTGTGACTTGTCTGGAGTGCAAGATAATTATCAAGAAATAAAATCAATGTCTAACAAATCATCTGCCCTGTGCAAAGCAGGATCCTAACAGTAATTAATGTAATAAAATGTATTAATGCTTATCTGTCTTTTGCCCATTGGTAAAGGTTTGACTTCTGAAGGAGCAAAGAGCTCATTCACAAATCCTGGGAAGCAGCAGGAACTGCAGGGAAAAAATTAATAAGCAACAAATAAACAATCAAAACCCAATTAATTTCAGGCCTGGAATTACACCATAATTTTCAAGCAACTTGATATAATTGATATACATTATGTGATCTGATTTTGATGTGACTTTGAAGGAACTTAGATGTTCCTTGGGAACTTTTAGCAAAAATAAAAACACATTTAATTATAGGGGAAAGAAAACAGATATTGCTAAATGTGCCAAATCGTTCTCTGTAATAAAAAAACCTCTGAAGTTATGCTTATATTTAGATCACATTAAAATGTGCTTTTCTATATATATTCAAATACACAGCTCATAACTACGTTTTCTTTTCAAATTACCAATTTAAATAGAAAAAAGTAAGTCTGTAAGTTATTCTATGACTTGAAATATGATCGTCCTCTAAAAATCAAAACAGTGTTGAACGTTTTTAAAGTTGTTAAAGACGGACATGGTTATTCATATTTATTATGCCCTAATAAATCATTTACTATCAGAGCTTTAACTGGGAATTGGGAGCCTTCTGTTCAGACTCTCTTGGGCAGGGAAGCAGCTCCCAAGTTGCATATCCTTTCCCTCCCCCCTGTCTGGCTTGCCCGGTGGGCACACAGAGCCCTCCTGTGCTGAAGGGACTTGCTGGCTGGAGCCTTTAGGAACTCCAGCACTTTTCTCCTTGACTTTCCTTTAAAGGACTTCTTCCTCTTTGCTTCCCTCTGTATTCCACCAGCATCCAGACATTTAGCTGGAGCACAGGAGGTAAATAATTTGTATGCCTGTTCCCATCTCCAGATCATCTTGAAACCTGTCTAGACACTAAAGCAATCTGTTTGCTGCACTGATTATTCCACTTGGCTATATCCACTATCCTAAAATACATAGATTATGCTGAATTAAGTCCAATTTCATCCAGAAAGCAACTGATTATTTTCTTCTTTTCCTCATTATCGAAGAGATTCTAAATGATAGCAATAAACAGCAGTAGCATCACCAAGGAGGAAGGGAATGATCATCATTTCACACTGAATCATTTACTTGTTAAACAATAAGCCTTGAAATTAACTTTCCCTCCTGACACCCATGCATGCACATATGCAAATAAAATGATTAGAGACTTCATCTTAGGCAAAAATAATGGTCATGTGGGATTCAGCTAATCTGAAAGTCACCCTGGCATTCCAGTCCTGCTTGTGCCCACTTTTATTAGTTAGTACTCACCCTAATCTCACTGCCAGATGGTTTAAATCCACATCCACCTAGGTCAGCCCAGAACTAGTTCCGGCCTCTTTATTTATTGCTGCTCAGCAGTGCACGGCTATTTAAAAATCTAAGTATTTCCTGGGGGAAATCTGCAGTTAATAATTTCCTTTCATGGTGCTGTTAATATTTCCTGCCAGGCTGAAGTCCAGTTGTTAATAATTAGGCAGATTTCCAGGTTCTTGTAAAAAAATTAGCTTTGGTTTCACTTTGTTGTTGTTGTTGTTGTTGTTTTGGTTTTTGAAGGTTTTTTTTTTTTTGTTTGTAAGCAAATCTTAATTCTGATGGATGAATTTCTGAGGCAGGAGTGGCAGGTGGACCCCCTGGTTCCCTTCTGAAGGTGTTTCTCCAGGATTTGAACCCTCTGGTTGAAAAGAGCATTTCTCCAGCTCCTCATAACTGGACTCCACCAGTGAGGGGTTGAAGGGAGGGTTGGAATAAGATGGTCTTTGAGGTCAGAGGATCATTTAGGTTGGAAAAGACCTCTGGGATCATCAAATCCAGCCAACAATCCAACAACATCTTTTCACCCAGACCCTGGCACCAAGTGCCACTTCCAGTCATTGCTGAAACTCCAGCACCCCCCTGGGCAGCCCCTTCCAATATCTAATCACCCTTTCTGTGAAGAATTTCTTCCTTCAGCCCAAACCATTCTGGGATTCCATGATTCCATGATTCCAGGTGTTTAGAGAAATAAACCACAAATGAGGTGCTATGCTGTGAATATATAATTTATCAACCAGGCAAGAGCAATGAAAAGTCTTTCAGGAAATGGTGAAAAGGAGATCTGTGAGGGACTGCAGGGTGAATGGGTGCCAGGCAAAGGCATCAGTTGGGTGCCAGGTGAAGCATTTTTGGGTGCCAGGCAAAACATCAGTCGGTGTCTCTTGAGAGAAGGACAGAGGGTCATTATTAGAGTTTTCAGATGCACAGCAGTTTGACCCTGGCTGGGACTGAAGGTCCCAAGGGAGGTGACCTGGGACAGCCCTGCCCCTCCGTGCTCTGATTCCCACCGCCTGCAGGAGCAGATGTGAAAGAGATGCAGGAGTGAGAGCTTTGTTTCCAAGGATATTGTTTTATTTGAAAGGAGAGTACCATAAAGCGATCACAATACCTTTAATATGGATTTAATAAAAAGATCTGGGATATTAAATGCAGAGCAAGCAAAAGATTAAAGTAAAAACACTGAATAGCAGACTTTAGGGTGGCCCAAATGAAAGCGTTGCTGTGATATGAGGCTCATATTGAAACAACTGCTGCAGGAGATCTTGAAAGAGATGAAGTCTTCAAGATACCACTGTAAAAGTTTATCAGCAGTTCCTTTATGAACATCCATATCCTTGAAGAAACCTGCACAGTATCTTTTGATGACATTCTAATTTTGATCCCATTTTATTGAAGAAATGGGAATTTTGCTACTAACTTCAGTTGAAATAGAATCATTTTTTTATCATTATTACACTGATAATATTTGGAAGGAGGTTTTCCAGAGTTCTTAAGCTTTTACTCATAGATATGAAGTAGATATTAAACTTTTCATCTGTGAAGAACAATGTCTGCTCTTCACTCCCAGTGTTTGGGTGCCATCAAGACAAGCAGCTGTAGTGGCTGTGAACACGTTAAAAGGAATGTGATAATGACTTTACAGGTTATATTGTCAAGTGTGGGAAATTTAACACTTTCAGATCCCTTCAGAAAAGGTATTTGATAATGTATTGAGTTGAAAATTGATCCACACTTACTCTTCAGCCAAAGCTTTGAAGGCTTTTTCGCAGACTTTTTCTCTCTCGATGCTGGCTCAGTAACTCCTGCAGACTGTGTTGAGTGATTAGCAGGGAATCCACTTGTTGGAAATTATCTTTATGATGAAAACTTACAAATTCTAATTCACATGGAAAAGGGTGTGCTCTGTAGTTCACAGAAGTCTCTGAGGATTAAGCTGAAGTTTTTATCCCACCACAACTTAGAGGATGGATTTCACAGAGGTGATGGAATGTCCATTCCCACATACTGGGGATTAAACGAGAGCAGCACTGTTTTAGCCAAAGAATGTGCAGAATTTTTGTGTTTGACCCTTGCAGTCCTGTTGATTACTGAACAAAGAGCTAGAAATTCCCATACATCGTTTTTGGGACACCACTTTACGTATCTCCTACAGACAGTCCAAGGCTTGAATCAGCTTTGCCTCCCCTCAGTCCTGCAAACATGGCAGTTCATGCTGAGTGCTGCTATCACTGCTGCAAATCTTCCTTTAAGCTTCTCAGTTTTGCCCCGGGAAGCTTTTTGGCTGACATTTTTCTATCTATCAAACAACAAAAGATGAATTATTACTCCATTTTGTCCCACTCTGCTGCTGCCTCGCTTCTCTTTAGCTTATGAAAAGAGTTGTGAGGCAGAAATCTGCTGCAAAAGGCTACAAATTTAATGTAGAAAACACATTTTCCCAAAATCAGAAGCAATAATTCCTGCCAGGAACAGAGAACTCAGCCCTGAGCCACACAGAGCTGGAATTTAAGCACAACTCTAGTAGGGTATGAGACCTTGTGGCTCTTGGTATCTCATTTCAGGCTCTAAAAGATGAGGAAGTTGCTCCCTGTAAATGGAAGCTGCTTCCAGGAATATCAGTAATGAATGTTCACGACATGTTTCTAAACTACTTAAACTGAACTAATTTCTCCTATATCATACAGGGTAAAATGGGCTGACTAAGTAACAAAAAAAATACTTTAAGGGACAAATGCAATGATGTGCCTCACTTAACTGAGTGACAAATATTTTATACCAGCCTGAATTGGGACATTTTTACACATAAATGATGTTCCAAAATATAATTGTGTGCATGACAGAGACTGCAGAATAGAAATTACTGCCAACTAATATATTTGCTTTGTAATTATATGTTGTCTTTGATTGACTTGCCTCACATCATTTTTATATACAAAGCCAGGCATGACAAGTGGAGACAGAAGCCATGGAAAAGGTGTTAATGCAGTTACTGGGATTCTATTTGTAATGAACTCGAGTCCATAGCTCTGGTAGTGAGATGAGAGTTTACTTGACTGCCATTTGCCATTCTGGGCAGTGTCAACCTGAACTGGCTGAAATTTGAATCTGTAATTGCCCTGAAAGGGATTTGGTGGTGGGTCTGGCCTTGGCACAGCTGCAGGTGTGCAAACATCCCCTGAATCCCAATAAATGGGCTGTGCAAGGGCACCCAAACATTGCCCACACCAACATTCTTGCTCCGTGTGTCCCACAGTAAGAGACTGATAGACCATCCAGGGTTTATAATGAATAGAAAGGACTTTATCACTCTTCAAACAAAACCAGCTTCTGGGCAAGTCTCATCCAACTGCACCACCATGGAAGAAGAAACAAACAAAACAAAACAAAGCAAAGATTCACAAAATAAAATAAAATACACAAACAAACAAATAAAACCAAAACAAAACACCAAACCGAAACAACAAAAAAACCCACAAAACCCTCCAAACAATGAAATGAGATTATTGAATCACATTATACCTTTGCACTCTCCATCTGCACAGACACACAGACATATATCGTTATAGACACACATATATAAAAAGCTGATATGTCTCCATCCCCTGAGTTACAGGAAATACCACCAGCAAAGCTGCTACGTGAGCAATGTGAGGATGTGAAGAAGAATGTTATAAATTATATAAATGCATAATAGACAAAATATATAAATATTTTATCTATTATACAAATGCTATATATATATAAATCACAGAAAAGCTGTATATCTAGAAAGAGACATGTACATATATATAGAGAGAGAAAGGTCACATGTCTCCATCCCCACGTTACAGGGAGCACCACCAGCAGAGCTGGTCCATAAGCAGTGTGAGGATGTGAAGCAGAATTCCCTGTTGGCCCTGAGACAGCCCTTTCACTGACAGTGGCACTGCATTCTGTGTATAAACTGAAACTGTGTCACCTTGGGAGTGACTAAGCTCCAAAGGACATGGCTCTGGGAGACAACTGCACCTTCCCTCTCTTTCCTAAGGCCTGCTGGAGACCAGGGCTGGGATTGCATTACTCCAGTTATATTCATCAGGGCTTCAGCAGTTTATTGTTGTAAAGGCATTTTTATGCTGATTTGCCAACACAACCCGCTGGGGTTTATTTATCTCTTGCAGGCTTAATATTTGGGTTAAACACAGCCAGTGCTCTCCTTGGCTCTGTGGTGTTGGGCCACGGTTACCTACACCCGGGTGCTTGTGCTCCTGCATCAATCCACTTCATGGTGTCCTCATGAAACCATGACCCTCACTGACACCTTCCCAGGGCATGGAGCAGCAGTGCCAGTGGGATGCCAAACACATGGGCACGTTCTGCAGAGGGTTTCTCTTGCAGCTTTCTACCTTAAGGTCTCTAATTGTTGCTATGAAAGTAAAACCACGGGATAAAAAAAATCAATATTAATTTAACGATATTTAAATCCTGTTGTGTCTTGTGGCTGTTAGGAGAAGGTGGGACTTCTCAGTAGGATCCTTAGGATGGTTTGGGTTGGAAGGGACTTTAAAGATCATCTTGTTCCACCCCCTGCCATGGGCAGGGACACCTCCCACCAGCCCAGGTTGCTCCAAGCCCCATCCAACCTGTCCTTGGACACTCCCAGGGATGGTGCAGCCACAGCTTCTCTGGGCACCCTGTGCCAGGGCCATGCTGGTGAATCCTTAGTTTGGGGAGTTTAAGAAACAAAAGCCTCTGCAGTGTCCCACCATGAATGAGACTCAATGTCACCTGAAACACAACCAAGCTGTTTGTTTGGATTTAGGAAAACGTTTTGAAAACACAAGATTTAAACCCTCCCCGAAGGCTTCATGTACCAAATCTGAATTGCAAATCAGCACCAATATTTTCTGTTTCCCTAGGAAAAGTAAGCAATAGCAGTCAGGAGTGAAAACTCAAATGAAAATCCAAGTCCTTCTGTGAAAGAGGAAAAATAGGAGCGATCGGTATCGGAAACCTTTGTTAAATAACACGGGGTGCTTTTCTCCCTGGAAATATGGTTCAATAATTCTAAATAAGCAGTAAGCACTGCAACAGCATACGTAAATCTCCCTGCAGCCTGGCAAAGGGGTGGCTTCTGCTGCTGCTCTGGTAGTTGCAAGTGTTTGCTATTCAGTCTGTTATGGATATCTGGAAAATAGTTTGAGTGCAGAAAGTGCCTCAGGGATAAAAAAGTTTGAAAAGAAAAATGTAGCTGTATATCATTGACATTCATGAGAAAATTCACATTAGATGCCTTCAAATCAGGTGCTCAGGAGACAATATAGAGATCAGGAGCAATGGTGTGCCAAGAATTCAAGCCTGGCTGGGACAGACTTAGCTTGTTTCCTGGCAGATGAAGAATACAAAAGCGTGGAAGGCCAAATCCAAAAGATAATATAGATGTGTGGAAGCTGGTAGGAGGCAAAGCTGAGGCTGCAGAATAGAAAGGCTGTGCAGGAACTCCCTGGGTTTTTGCCTCTTCACATTTTCATTCCTTTCCTCCTACATACATTCAACAGAGCTTATTCTATAGGTGGCTGCCCCAACAGACCAGCCCTGCAGTGAAGCTCCACTGCAGAATTTAGCCCCAAATCCCTGCTGCTAAACACTGTTCCTTGCACCAGGTCAGAAAGCGGCTGTTTCTGCAAACACAGCTGCATTTTGCCATGGGTAAAAATGTCAATTTGCTGGAATTTCGCTAAGAGCGAAATCTCATCACTCCCAGCGCCTGACAAGTTCTACCCCAGCACGATGTCAGATCAGCACCTGAACTGGCACCTCTTGCTCTCCCAAAGCCAACACAGCTGTGGCAGAAATGGGAAATGGTGCCTATTTTCACATAAAGATGATGCCACGAGAGCATTTTGTCCTTTGCAGGAGATTTGAGCTTTTAAGTGTTTTGTTACTCAAAAAAATAAGCAGTTGCAGAGAGGAAAAGTCTTGAAACCCAAAGCCTTGGCAGCGGGTTGAGTCCCAGCTCAGTAGAGAATGAAGTATTGGCACTTATGTTAATGTACTAAGTAGATGTCAGATCATTCTGATTAATAAATGAATCCATAAAATATCTCTTTCTAATTGCATTGCCAAGGAAAACAGCAATACAGCTGCAAACTTCAGCCACACAGCAAGAAAGCCTTTCCCTTTCTGTGCTAAGTGAAACGTCACTAAGCCAATACACCTCCTCAAATCCCACCTTTAGACTGAATTTTTCAATATTCCAGATATCCAGGAAGAAATGTCTGATGAAAGGAACACTTTTGTGTACTTTCTTGCCAGTACCAAGACCCGGAGTGTTTGGCACGAGCAGCAGATGCTGCACAGCCCCTCCATGCTGTGCTTCATCCCCTTTTCTTCCATCAATTCCTCTCATGCACACCCCTGTGTGTCCCACACGTCACATCTGGATGTTTCAGGAACAGATATCTCTCCTTCCCCCACAGATAAGAAGGAAAAATGACAGGTATAAACTATCCAAGGATTGACTTCTTTCCTACGGACTTGTTTTCTCTAATGGGAAAACAACAAAAAATGATGTTGACTCCTCCTGTAACGAACATATTTGTATAAATTACATCCTGTTGACAAATGGACATGCAATCAGTAATTTTAGGGGAAAATGTAATGTTTTCCCCATGATCATATTTAACGTATTTTGTTTTCCATCCATCTCTCTGCTCAAACTGTGGCATAACAATTAGAATAAGTGATAGCAGCACATCCAGAAAACAAAGGGTATGATGGCAGAATTTATCTTGTTACATTTCTTGATTTAATGCCAGGCTGGGATTTCTGGTCTGAACCAGATTTTTCTTATGCTATAAATATTTCAGTTTTTTCATTTATTCTTGATTTAGTTTGACAGTAAATAATCCCATGGAAGCTGCTGTTGGAAAGACATTGTAAAAATTATTAAGTGCCTGCTTGCCAGTTAGGTCCTTGTGCTTGTCAGAGAGAGAGGAGTAAAACAGTTGGGTTACTTAAAGGAAATATGTGTATGTGCATATATATATTTACAGTAATGCCCCATAATTTGCAGTCCTAGAAGCAGGAGAATTACAGTTCTGAGGATTGATCAATACCTTGTATGAATACAAAGACTTGGGATTATATATTCTGAATATTGGCAGAAGCTTCTTGGTTTCAAAAGACTCATCTATAACCCAACAAGAACAGAATAGAAAACAAGGAGGTTTTCAGAAGGAGCTGTCCCTGCAAGAGAGTGTAAATATCTTGGAAAACTCTGGATATGGTCAGTTAATTGGCTTTTATTGGTTAGTTTTTGTTGTCCAGGTTATTTTTCCCCCCGGGAACGATGTGAGTAACCCTGGAGGGTGTAAATAATTTCCTTTGAGCCATCATTTTCTCTGGCAACTCTTGAAAAGGATTTCAGGTGCTCTGCACAAAAGAATTCACACACCAAATGCGGAATGATCAGAAAAAGGATATGTTGGAGAGATCACAGAAGAGAACAGAAAACAGGGGGGTTTCAGAAGGATCTGTCACTGCAAGAGAGGGCAGATATCTTGGAAAACCCTGGATATGGTCAGTTAATTGGCTTTTATTGGTTAGTTTTTGTTGTCCAGGTTATTTTTCCCCCCGGGAACGATGTGAGTAACCCTGGAGGGTGTAAATAATTTCCTTTGAGCCATCATTTTCTCTGGCAACTCTTGAAAAGGATTTCAGGAGCTCTGCACAAAATAATTCACACACCAAATGCGGAATGATCAGAAAAAAGACAAGTTTGAGCCATGTTGAGCAAAAGGAGTTGAGTGGGACCAGCGTGGGCAGCACAGGGAAATGTCTCTGTCCATGGCAAGAAAAACAACCACAGAAAAAACACCCAGCACAGGAGGTGAATGGAAATAGAAATGCCAGGGAAACATGTGGGAATGTGCAAAATTCATGGCAATAACTTCAGCAATAGAGGATAAATTGCAGAGAGATTCTGGTTGTTATCTCCTAACAGCAAACACTGGCACCCAGCAAGATGATTTGTCAGAAAACGGTTCAATTTGAGCCTCCTCACCCAGTGGTGCTGCAGGACACTCAGGTCGGGGGTGTTTGGAGAATCTTTTCCCTCCTGCTATCCTATAGTTAGGAAAAAAAAAGGTAAAACTGGGACACAGGGAAAGTCACAAAATTAATAGGAATTAACACCTAAGTAAGTCATTAAAATTCTAATCCACATTTTGATCTGAAGGGATATATTCAGTTTAGGAAGAACAAAGGGGAAAAAAGGGTAAAGAGATGTGCAGAGCAGCTTCGAGACAAATATTGACATGCAAGAGAAAGGGTGTGAAATAAATAGGATGGGATCCAATAAGGAAAAGCACGAGGTTTTACACTTAACCAGAAATAATCAATGCCCACCTTCAATATCGACAGGTGGTTTAAAGAAGGGGTTAGAGTGGAACCTGAACTGAATGCAACTATTAAAGAAAACCACCAAAAAGTAGTAAAAAGACAGTAAATATTTATTGAGGCTATTTTAAGGGCAGTTCCTGTTGCTTGGGGCAGGGTTGATGTATAAATGTACCATCCAGCTCCTTATTCTCTGATTCTACTTTAACAGAATTATGATTTAGTACTTTTTAAGTACTTTCCCCTTCAAACACTTATAAATGATGCAAATGTGCTTCAGTAGACCCCAGGTGTGTGTGAAGCAGAACATCACAAAA
>VXBX01005888.1:1024314-1042164 GCA_013400415.1 Scytalopus superciliaris | reverse complement strand
ATGTGAGTAACCCTGGAGGGTGTAAATAATTTCCTTTGAGCCATCATTTTCTCTGGCAACTCTTGAAAAGGATTTCAGGTGCTCTGCACAAAAGAATTCACACACCAAATGCGGAATGATCAGAAAAAGGATATGTTGGAGAGATCACAGAAGAGAACAGAAAACAGGGGGGTTTCAGAAGGATCTGTCACTGCAAGAGAGGGCAGATATCTTGGAAAACCCTGGATATGGTCAGTTAATTGGCTTTTATTGGTTAGTTTTTGTTGTCCAGGTTATTTTTCCCCCCGGGAACGATGTGAGTAACCCTGGAGGGTGTAAATAATTTCCTTTGAGCCATCATTTTCTCTGGCAACTCTTGAAAAGGATTTCAGGTGCTCTGCACAAAAGAATTCACACACCAAATGCGGAATGATCAGAAAAAGGATATGTTGGAGAGATCACAGAAGAGAACAGAAAACAGGGGGGTTTCAGAAGGATCTGTCACTGCAAGAGAGGGCAGATATCTTGGAAAACCCTGGATATGGTCAGTTAATTGGCTTTTATTGGTTAGTTTTTGTTGTCCAGGTTATTTTTCCCCCCGGGAACGATGTGAGTAACCCTGGAGGGTGTAAATAATTTCCTTTGAGCCATCATTTTCTCTGGCAACTCTTGAAAAGGATTTCAGGTGCTCTGCACAAAAGAATTCACACACCAAATGCGGAATGATCAGAAAAAAGACAAGTTTGAGCCATGTTGAGCAAAAGGAGTTGAGTGGGACCAGCGTGGGCAGCACAGGGAAATGTCTCTGTCCATGGCAAGAAAAACAACCACAGAAAAAACACCCAGCACAGGAGGTGAATGGAAATAGAAATGCCAGGGAAACATGTGGGAATGTGCAAAATTCATGGCAATAACTTCAGCAATAGAGGATAAATTGCAGAGAGATTCTGGTTGTTATCTCCTAACAGCAAACACTGGCACCCAGCAAGATGATTTGTCAGAAAACGGTTCAATTTGAGCCTCCTCACCCAGTGGTGCTGCAGGACACTCAGGTCGGGGGTGTTTGGAGAATCTTTTCCCTCCTGCTATCCTATAGTTAGGAAAAAAAAAGGTAAAACTGGGACACAGGGAAAGTCACAAAATTAATAGGAATTAACACCTAAGTAAGTCATTAAAATTCTAATCCACATTTTGATCTGAAGGGATATATTCAGTTTAGGAAGAACAAAGGGGAAAAAAGGGTAAAGAGATGTGCAGAGCAGCTTCGAGACAAATATTGACATGCAAGAGAAAGGGTGTGAAATAAATAGGATGGGATCCAATAAGGAAAAGCACGAGGTTTTACACTTAACCAGAAATAATCAATGCCCACCTTCAATATCGACAGGTGGTTTAAAGAAGGGGTTAGAGTGGAACCTGAACTGAATGCAACTATTAAAGAAAACCACCAAAAAGTAGTAAAAAGACAGTAAATATTTATTGAGGCTATTTTAAGGGCAGTTCCTGTTGCTTGGGGCAGGGTTGATGTATAAATGTACCATCCAGCTCCTTATTCTCTGATTCTACTTTAACAGAATTATGATTTAGTACTTTTTAAGTACTTTCCCCTTCAAACACTTATAAATGATGCAAATGTGCTTCAGTAGACCCCAGGTGTGTGTGAAGCAGAACATCACAAAAAGCTAAAGAAACCACTTTTTCAACATAGAAGCTTCTCAAGGTTTGGTGATTCCTCCCCTAAAACAGCAACTTGCAATGGCGGACCAGTTTAAAAGTGTCTCCCCTGAGACCACCTGCAATTTTCAGGTGAAGTTTATAAAAAATAAGAACAGAATTAGATGCCTTATAGAAGTGGGATGACTTCCAAAAGAGTTGAGTTCCTTAATCTTCCAGAAAACATCTCCCTCACTCATATCAGCAATAGAGTTCAGGGCAATCTTATATGAAAGCTTTTCTCACTGCTATGAAAAATGAGACAAGTGAGAAGAGAATATGGATCTGTAAACGTGGACCATAAATGTAATTTCTCAGTGGAAAATTTTCAGCACTTAAAAGGTTTGGAATGATTTCACAATTTTGTAAACTCATTTGATTAAGTGATTTCTGGTTTCAGCTGCTTTATGAGCTGATTCCCAACAGTAAATTACTCCTTTGCCCTTTGGGAGTATAGGCCAAACAGATACTTTTTCCTGGCTTAATTCATCACATGTTGACTGAAATGTCAGAGGAAATTAAATGAAATTGTTATGTAAATCCTTGCGAGGGATGTTTCATTTCTGAAGAAAAAAGCTTAGCACAGGAAAGGTGCTTTTTCACATGGTTTGTGCAGGACTTGTGTCATCCTCTGCTCCCATGTGAGGTCACAGTGCCCGTCAGGATCTGCTCACACTACAACACATTCACTAAGGGCTCATTTTTGGGATCAGAAGCCAGACCACTGTGGAATCATGGAGTGGTTTGGGTTGGGAAGGACCTTAAAGCCCATCCATTCCACCCCCTGCCATGGGCAGGGACACCTCCCACCAGCCCAGGGTGCTCCAAGCCCCGTCCAACCTGGCCTTGGACACTCCCAGGGCTGGGGCAGCCACAGCTGCTCTGGGCACCCTGTGCCAGGGCCTGCCCACCCTCCCAGGGAAGGATCCCTTCCCAATATCCCATATAAATCTGCCCTCCTTCAGCTTAAGGCCATGCCTTGTCCTGTCCCTCCATCCCTTGTCCCAAGTCCCTCTCCAGCTCTCTTGGAGTCCCCTTAGTCACTGGAAGGAGCTCTGAGGTCTCCCTGGAGCTTTCTCTTCCCATCCCCAGCTCTCCCAGCCTCTCTCCATAGAAGATTCCAGCCCTGTGATGGGACATGAAACATCACAAAGTGTGAGGAACATTTAGGAGCTGAGAAGAGCCCGTTATTGCCAACACCTTTTTTCTACCCCAGCAAAGTCTGGCAGAGGAACCACAGTGAGATTTTCCCTACTTGTAGAAACTCCCTCCTGTGCAAGTGATGTCTGTCCCACATGGAGGGGATGGAGGGAATTCCACACCACCTAGGATTTTCATTCATCTTTCTGCCAGCTTTGTGCCATTCTGCAATTATTTTGGTGCTGGTATGATCCTATCTAGACTATTTATTGCATTTTTAGTATCTGAGTCTTCAAATGGTGCAGTAGAATGTGATTTTACACGGGGGAATTTGGGGTGTTTGCTGGGAATCTCTACCTTAATTACCTAATTCTCTTCCTGTTTTTGCAGAATATCAAGGTAGTCACAGGAAGACACACTTTACTTTCTTCCACTGATTGGATGGGAGGAATTTTTGACCTTGGAAAGTGGAGATGGTGTTGCTATGGAAACTAATAAGTCTGCTGCCATTCATGAGCTGCAGCACAGGTAAAATGTTCCACTATTAGTGTTTGTGATTGATAAATCTTTATCAGTGTCATAATTCTTCAAGAAAGGAGAAGCAATTACCAAAACTAACAGGACTGATTTGTATGAACAAGTGACTAAGGAGCTTTTCATTAGGACATGCTTTCATTTTAAGCAACACATGGTTCTGCCTTTGAGCCAAGAAAACACTTCAGGATCATAAGAAAGGTGGAATTCAGGTAACAGCTTTAAAAAATAGTCTATGCTGTAACACCGAGGTAAAAATGCAATTGTTACTTGGGTAACAATGTCCATGAGAGGCATTTCTTGGCCACAACCTCACCAACCTCCAAGCCAAAAAATGAGTTGGATTGAAAACCTGCTCAGTTTGGAGTGTTGAATAAGGACTGTGACAATATAAATACACAAAAATGAAAGAAAGCCTTGCTGAGTGCCAAAAGTAAATGTAAAGGTTCTTCCTTTGCCTCCAGCTGGTGTGATGATGGACCCTCATCAATCCCCCCTGGCAGTGCCCAGCGCTGGGCACCCTGGCAGTGCTCAGGCTGGGCTCAGAGGGCATGGTGTGGCTGGAGGAAGCAGGACTGTGTTTCCCCCTTCTCCCTCTTGGACATCCCTTGTGCTTAATTAAAATATCAACAGTTTGTAACATATTGTGAGGTAAAATGTTCTTTCTGCCTGGCTGGGCATTGCTCACAGAGAAGGTTTGGTATTCTGAGTTCATTCCTTTTTGGAGCCTTTCTTCTAATTAAAAGCATATAACTTGACAATGCTGCTTCATAAAACCATCTAAATGGGATTAACTCCTGTGACTCATTACAGACCCATCTGAAAACAGGCACAGAACGGCAACTGAACTCTTTGAGGCTCTAATGAATTTGGGGATGAACTGACCCTTCACACTTGGCTGTGATAGAAACCATGACAACTGACTTTTGTCTACATTAATGTATTGAACTCTAAATAGCCAGGATATTACTCATGTACTTAGGAGGAAATTGTATTAAAGTAACCTCAAATGATACTTAAATTAATTATGTAGTGCATGAGTCAGCAGCTGTTTGAAATGAAGAACCAGAGCAGAGTGCAGACTTCAGTAGTGTATTAAAATACAATTTAAATTAAACTCCATGCCGTTTTATCTCAATGTGAAATGTAAAGCTCAGGATAAAAAGTGTAAATCTCAGGATCAGACTTTCTGTTCAATCAATACTAAATGCCTATTTCAGTAACAAACAACCAACATGTTAAGGACTTCCTAGTAATGTATTATAATGTCTGAAATATTTCAAGGAGGCAGTGGCTCGTTTGAGGCCAGATTTGCTCAACTAAACACAACAAACATTGGGTTTAGGACCACAATATTCCCTTTAATTTCCCAATTTCACGATCTTTTGGAGTACAGGATTCCCCTGTAATGTCTGGATTGCTTTAAGCAGTTGCAGAAATGGCTGGTGATCCTGGAATATGAATCACTGGAGGAGCAGCACAGCCTGGTGATAGACAGGATATTTTTACATCCGTGTTTTGTATCTCCAAATAGAACCCTTTCCTTCACTTTTTTTTTTTTTTTGCCACAAAGCTTCCACTTTTCAAACTTTTTGTCACCTTCATCATTCTTGCTAAAGGATCATCTTTTAACAAGACTGGTGTCCTGGGCCAGCTGAGTGAAAAGGTTCTTGGAGCTCACTTTTATATGAGCATGTTCAGGTTTTTGAAGACTTAAAAAGGGATAAAAAATTAAATATTCCAGGTATCAGGAGCAGATCACAATGGCCCTTTTGTCCTGATCCTGCTGTCAGTGAAAGGAACAGCAAAAGCTCCCACTGACTTCAGTGAGATAAGTTCATTTATACCTGGGCATAAATTAACTCCATTGATTTCAGTGGAGCTCTGCTGATTTTCACTACATGACGTTCTGAAATATGCTTGATGGCAACAGTCAAACTGCACTTATGGGCAAAACTTCTTTGATTTATCACATGGATGGTTCACATCAATTTAGGAGTAATAGGACTGAGTGGGAAAATTAGGAACTAGTCACGATGCTGAGCTGAGCAGTTTTGTGGGCTGGGCTTTGAAAGGTAATTCAGGTTGTTAAATGACATGGGTCAGTCATTTCTGCCTTGTTTCTGCCTCAATTCTACCAGACATGTAGAATGAAAATGATTTTGACCTATAAATTAATTTTAAATCTAAGGATTAAACGTGCTGTATGGCACAGCTGGATGTTATTACCCCCCAAAATGGTAATTCAATCACTCAGAAATCAAACTACCCTCTATATTCTCTTTATATGGAAAGAGTAATATTCCCTCCAACCCTTATTTTCCAGCAGAGCCTTTTTTATGTGACTCAACAAGGGTCTTTGGGGTTTTCTTGCAAGTGCCTTAAGCGACAAAATAAAATAGAGTAAAGCATTCACAGTGACACAGCAAGGCAACAGATTAGACTTTTTTTTTTCCCATAACCCATTGCTATTTAAATGAGATAATCTGATCTAAGCAGAACACCAGAGGCAAGAGGGGTGATGAAGATAAACTCAGAGATCATTACTTTAAATTCTGTGTACTTGCTACAGGGATGTATGAAAACCAGCTCCTGATGCTGTTGCTGGAATTTAAACATTATTTGATATGAATATGTTAAGAAAGGGCACTCACTTTGTGGATTAAAGATCTAGACAAGATTTGGAGAAATTGAAACCACCAGAACTGTCCAAAGTGCTCAATAAAATCCAGTAATTGTCTCTTCACACCAAAACTGTCTCCAGTTTCCCTCCTGTGGCTGCTCCCGGCTCCTGCTGCTCCCTCTGGAGCTGCTGTGCAAGGTGGGCTGCCAAAATATCTTATTGAGGAAAGATTTGATTTTAGGCTTTAATATGAAATTTCTGTCTTAAGCATCCCTGAGATGCCCCTCAGGCTGCTCTTTGGGTGTGGGTTCCAGGTCTGGTTCTCCATCAGGTGCAGGAACAGTCACCTCATCCCTCTGCCCCTCCGGTCCCTCCATTCTCTTCCCTGTCAATGAGGATTTATGGGTTTTGCCCAGTGTTGTAAGGCAAGGAACAATTTGATCACGAATACATTGCAAAAGCCATTTTTTCCCATCCTTTTCTATTATCCAGCTTAGGAATTTAGGAGAAATACAGGATTCAGAGCTTAGATAAGGAGAGACACAGACACTGCTTGATTTTTCCAGGTACTGGGGGAACAAAGAGATCTGCTGGCAGTTCCCTACTTACCAGGTTGTGTAAAATCCCAATTTAGAGCAGCTTCACTGTGAATAGATGAGCTTCCCTGCTTCCTTCTTCCAGATCTCCAAGGCTCCTCACTGCTCAGGAAGAGGAGGAGTTGCTTCCTCATTACTTCTGCAGTTTGCCTTCCTCCTGGGCAGCTTATCCCCGTTTTCTGTGTTCCTCCCATTCCTAAAGGGAAATGGCACCTCTTTGACCTGATTCCTGGTGGCTTCTGCCTTTCAAATAAACACATGCACAGCAAGGTGGCCTTTGCAACTGTCCTTTGTACTGCTGAGAGTCTTGACCCCATCAAGGAAGCAAATGGGTTTTCCAGGGTTAAAGATAAGGAAAAAGGGAAATGTCAGTAAATGCCATCAGGCTCTTAAAATTAGTTATAGACAATATAAATATTCAAAGCCCAAGCAGCCAGTCTGACCTGCATTTTGGAAATGAGGCAGTATTTTCACACAGCCCTTGGGTTTGGTGCCTTGCAATCAATTGAAGATGCAACTGCAACCTCCGAGGTTGTATTTTGGCCCATCATTTTGAAACTGCTAAATTGGAGAGAGAAATTTCCTGATGTAAAGTGTCCTGCTACTCCTTTGGGTCACAGCGTGATGAATATTGAATACATCACATCCCACTCTCTGCCTGCAGTCTCTTGCAGATTTATTGTTAGCATAACAGCACCTTTAGGAAGGGAACAGCACACCATATATTTTAAGACAAGTGACATCTTTGCTATTTCTCACAGCAAAGTGTGGAGATGAACTAGTCCAGCCTGGAAATGTTAAGGTTTCTCTGAACAACCAGAGGCATTCAGAGACCTGCTGATGAGTGAGAGAATGATAATAATTAGGTCTCCCTTAGACAACTTGGGAGTTTTCATGATTTGGGGCAAACAATGACCCTGAAAGTTGTATTTCTGTGAGTGACTTGCAAGCATCTGGCGGGAGGGGGCTGATTCTGCACTGACCTTCTCAGGAGAGTGAGAAGTGACATTTAAAAGAAGCCTTTGTTTCCAGACTGTGGGGTGTCTTGGGTTCAGCTCATTTCCCAACATCAGGGAACAAGCACTGTCCTCTGGTACATCAAAGCCAGCAGAAGAAAAAACTCAATGCCCTGAGGATGCAGTGCTGGGATGGGCAGGAGAGCAGTGACAACCCACAGAGAGGCAGCAGCTCTTCCCTGCCATGCACAGACAGATTTTTGGCTCTTGGGAAGATGCAGGAAGAGGGACTGTGAGTATAATATGGAGAGGATGGGCTATGAAATTATTTAGTTACTTTACCTTATTTCTGTTCTTAGAAAGACTTTGCTCTCCTCCACACCCAGCTGGGATGCTCCAGGGATGCTGAGGGAAGGCACTCAGGGATATGGTTTCCTAATGAACAAGCTGCTTCTCCAGCTCCTGGAGGCCCCAGCACAGGCTGATGTGGGCAGTGAGAGAGGGCAAAGAAACTCTCTCGGGTGTGACCTTCACACTCATCTTCTTCTGGTACCTCATTTGCTTTCACCTTACAGGGAACAGAGCAGTTGTCTGGCTCTGACATGAACCAGCAGCATCCTGGCTTAAAAGCAGTGTTCCAGGAACTTCCACACATATGCTCAGAACCAGGACTTTATATTTATGGTTTTGTTAGGGAAAGTATTACCAAAAAAGCCAAGAGAATGTGTACAAGAGAGTGGAAAAGACATCACAGGCAGGAAGGGAAATTAAGGTGTTTGTCTAATCCATCACCCAGTTGGAAAATATCATCCCAAATATTGCCTCAAACTGGAGAGTGAGTGAGTGGCAGAGAGTGAGCTGCTCATCCCTGTTAGTTCTGGAAGGTCTCACACAGAACTGGTCCCTCTGTATTTCATTTCAAGCATGAGAATGAGCTGTTTTGGTACTTGTGTGATGTTGGAGAACATGCAGTTTTTCAGACAGTCTGCTGTCTTTTGTCAGCACCATGACCTGTTTCAAACTCAAGGGCAGAAACCAAACCAAATAGAGCAGTATGAGGGGAATGTGAATCTCTGACCTCAGGGCAAGGAGCAGAGAGCACGAATGCTCTCCTGGCAGAGGGCTGCTGCTCAGGAAGCCTCTCAGCAATTCTGGCTCTACCACTTGCTGGCCACTTGAGCAGGAGGATGTTACAGAGCACTGTAGAGTTTGCAGGTAACTATTTCCTTCACTGCTCACTTCAAAGAGGGATATATTAGTTGTCCAGAGAAGCTGTGGCTGCCCCATCCCTGGAAGTGTCCAAGGCCGGGCTGGGAGGGGCTTGAAGCAACCTGGGCTGGTGGAAGGTGTCCCTGCCCGTGGCAGGAGTGGGTCTGGATGGGCTTTAGGCCCCTTCCAACCCAAACCAGTCTGGAATTCTGTGACTTTCACACCAGTTTGTGGCCTCAGCTGCTGTGGCAATGCAGCACATGCAGAATGACAAGAATCTCCATAAAGAAGTGCCAACGTGCCCCAGGAGCAACGAGCTGGAGAGACCATGAGAGGGGCTCAGCACGGGCACAAGGGCACTTTGATCCCTTGCCTGGAGAAGTGAAGATTTAGGGTGAATCTCAGCCTTCCTGGAAGCCTCAACTCCTATATTTAGAGGATTTAAGGGGGTTTGAAGCTTTTTATTAAACAGACATAAACCCACCTCGAAGCTCTCGTTCTGAGAGGACAACAGTGCCACACTGCCACGTTCCCCAAGGACTCCCCACCACTTCAAACCACCTGCTGGGTACAGGGAATCATGTTGAATATTCTATACCACAGGCTGAACACAATTATAGAAGAATCTGCCTCATTATCCTTCATCTCTAAGAAAAACATCTTTTTTAAATTCCCTGAGTCCCCAGACTTGTGGTGAAAAAGAGGTTAGAGCTCAGGTGCTGCTTGGAGGGTGCACTTTCAAATGTGAGCTTGCATTGATTTAGCTGTCAGGAAGTTGTTATTTACAGTTCCTGAACTTCACTGGAGCATGATGGAATTCGTGGAAGTCATTACCAGACTTTTATGTTTTCTATATGGCTCCAATGTATAAGTATCTTCCATGTTCTGAAAGGCCTAACCTATTTTTACACAGGTTTAAATAATTATTGCTTTCTAATCTCTTCAATTAGTTACTTTACATTAAGTTTTTTTCCTGTTATTTAAATTTTACATTATTTTGTTCTGTTTCATATCAAGCCATTTCATCTCCCTGTACAAAAGGCTCATTAACTTTGTAAAATAACATCCTGGTACTTTAGAAGTCATTACATTTTTTTTTTCCTTTTTTGTTTGCAACAGCTTCAAAGATAATTCAATTTTACTTTATTATCACTGCCAAGGAGTTGAAATTAGCAGGTGATTAAACACTTCAAATATTTTGAGCATTTCCTATTGGCAGCGATGGGAAATTCAGGTATAAAAAAATTAAGCTTAAGAAGGTACAATAATGTATCACTGAAACAGGTTGGTGAGGCACAGAATTTTAAAGTAAAATTGCTGGGTTTAAGTAATGGTTTTAAACTGAAAGCAAGTAGATTTGGATTGGATATTGGGAAGGGATTGTTCCCTGGGAGGGTGGGCAGGCCCTGGCACAGGGTGCCCAGAGAAGCTGTGGCTGCCCCATCCCTGGGAGTGTCCAAGGCCAGGCTGGACGGGGCTTGGAGCAACCTGGGCTGGTGGGAGGTGTCCCTGCCCATGGCAGGGGGTGGGATGGGGTGGGCTTTGAGGTCCGTCCAATCCAAACCATCCTCTGATTCCATGAAAATATAACTGAATATAATTTTCTCCGTTAAAATCAGTGTTTGGGGAAGAGCCTGTTCCTGACTCTCCAGCTCAGTTACAGATGAGCACAGCAGAAGCTGAAAATCCTCATCTCCTGCAGCCTTCCCCCCAGGGCTTTTCCTGGCCCTGCTGGCATTCCTGGTTTGGGAGAAGGGCACAGCCTGTTTCATGTCCCACTTCCCCCTGTCAGCTACATTTGCAGGCAGTTTTTGAGAGGTTACTACCAGAGCAGAGCACTCTGTTTGTGAATGTCGAACTATTGCCACAGGGCTGCGTTTTAGAGCCCCCATCTGAGAGCTGAGGCTGCTTCACCTGCATCCAACATGTGGTAATCAAAGACTTCCACAGGGAATCCCTTGGAGTCTTAATTAAATCCATGATATTTTATCTTTGCAACTGATGCCTCAATTAAAGAATTGACTCACAAAACTTGAGAATTTGTTTTGGAGAGAATGATGGCTAAAGAATCATAGAAGGGATTGGGTTGGAAGGGACCTTAAAGATCATTTCTCATTCCATGTTCATCTCATTCCTGCATGAAATGGAGAGAAACCCAGCTGTTAGTCTCTTATTTTCCACCAGCAGACAAGTGATGTCAGTGGACAGTAAGAACAAGAAGGATTTAATTTGTTTTCAGAAAATACCCCTTGGAAATGCAAAGAAAAAGAAGAACAATAAAAACAAAATTAAATCTGTTTTCCTTAGAAATGGAAACCTAGCCCAACTTTCCATGCTGTTCAATATTCCCATCCTGCAGCTCTGCACACACTCACATGGGTGAAGACCTTGCCCACAAACTTTCAAGAGCTACAACAATATCTGCACCTTCCACACAATCACAGGCTGATCATCCCTCCCGTTGTTTGCAGAAGCTGGAAAATAAAACGTCTCTAGTTATTGATTTACTACTTCTTTTTCATTTAGAGCCCATTGATCGCTGTTTATGTGTGTGTGTTTCTTGTTGAGCAGGAATTAACACTGAAAACTTCTTGGAATTCACTGCATTCACACCTACTTGACATTCCTGAGGAAAACTGGGTACCACAATCCCTGTGACTGAGTGGGTCAAAAGTCTGATTTGTTTTCTCCTCTGGTCTCTTGGGCAGCAAAAAAAAAAGATTCATATACAAAGGTCTTTATATTTATATATATATATATATATTATTATTGTAGTTGGCACTTGCCTGAGACAGAAAATGTGGTTGTCACAGAGTTTGAGCTCCCAGAGCCCTTTCAAACCACACAGCATTTTGAAGGCTGTGGTTCTGGTGCCAGCATTACAAAAATAACCCTCTTAGGGCTGCGAGGCATTTTTATGTCAGTAGCTGCAAGAGGAGCCCTTGTGATTAGCACTGAAATCGCTGCTGGGGTGTGCATGGGAAGCCAGCTCAGAGACACATCCTGATCCATAATTTGGGAAAAATATGGGTGGATCAGTCTAGTGGGGCAGTGAGTTGGGATTGGCTGAGTGGGAATACCTGAGCCAGCCCTGAGCCACTCGCTGTACCACAGCCCTCTCATTGCTCTTGGTGCTTTCACATCCCACGGGTTTCCTGCCTTTGGCTCTATCAGCTCCAAACACAATCAGGAGACTGAATCAGAATCCTGAACCAGCAAAAAATAACGCAAATGGATTCTTTTTATTTACCTTGTATTTGCTACTCATCCTCCAGAACACTCCTTTGCTGTAACACTTCATTGATATTTAGGGTTAAACACTTTAAAAAATTAAAAATTAAAAGGAATGTTTAATTCTCATGGAATTGCAGTTTCAGGAACTGGAGGGAAAATCCCACAGGTGCCATGGCAGGATTTATATTACTAATTGCTCTAGCTGATAGCCCAGTTATCATAACTAGCACCCAACCAGAGCTGTCCAAGGCTTCTGCAGGAGTCAGGAGAGGAGCAAGAGGGCAACTTTGGAATGTGGAGGTGGAGCTCAAGCCAAGAGGGACCTGCAGTCCCTGTTTTCCTGGTTCTCTCCTTCCCTCTCCGTGCAAAGTCCAGCTGGAGGTGACAATCCTTCTCCTAGCAGGTCAGCCTAAGGAGGACACTGTCTAAAGTCCAGGTTTGCAGCACAAGGCAAAATTTATAGCTTTCAATCATAGCCTCTCTGCTTTTATTTAGATATATTCAATTTTCAGACTTCTAGAATTTTAGCAATAGGAATTTTTTTTTGCTTTTTCATAGTATAATGCCAGATTATTTTGTCCTTTGTTTAATATTAATATATGCTTTATTGCTCTATTCTAATTACAATCTCATTATTAAAGGGGCACTCTGTTTCCCTCTGACAGATATTGCATCTCACTGTTAGTGGGTCTTGGTTATTCCGTGCTTATTGTTATTAATAATTTGTAGCAATTGGATTGGTATTAGAATATTACTTTGCTAAATCACTTTTGCTGCTAATTAAGGCACTATCTGTGACATTGTTTAGCTCCAAACATCATGTCCCTGCTTTTCAGCCTGTTCTAATTACTTGTAACTCATTCATTCCAACTTATAAATCAAGTCTTTTAATCAAGACTTGCCGTGGTGGGAGCTGCTGTTGGTGGGAATGAAAAGTTCTCATGGACAAAGATATTTGTAATGACAAATGCACCTTTCACTGCAGCCCTGAAGCTCCTTAGAAGTAGAATAATAGTATTTGATGGTTCCAGAATGGGCACAGTAGAAGGAGGAGGGTTTTGAGGGAGAAGTGAAAGATTACTGAAGTTACCCAACTATTCAAGGTATCAGCGAGGAAATTCAACGTGGTTTTAAATTGCCTTCTCTCCACAAAGCTTCTGTAAGATCAGATCTGTCACACTCTTTCTTGGGATAATATTTTCTCTGAAGAAGCAACATCACTTCATTATTTGCCTGGGGACATTATTCACTTTGACTGCCAGACAAACAGAAGGCACACAAAGGTCATGCTGGAGTCAGGAGTGAAAGCTCACATTAATGGCCAGGGGGCTTTTGGTGCGTGTGTGGAGCTTGCAGGATCCAGTTTGAGAGACAGGACAGCTGACACGTCCTGCACACTGCAAGCATTTTGCACACATGGAGCAAAATCAAACACCATTTCTGTGCAATTCTTTCTGAAGCTGCTTTAGTGGAGTGTCAAAAGGTGTCAAAAGGTGGTGGGTGTTTGGACTGAAGCTCCAGCTGTTCTTCACACCTTTCTTTTATCGTGGAATCACGGAATGATGGAATGGTTTGGAATGGGAGGCACCTTAAAGCCCATGCAGTGCCACCCCCTGCCATGGGCAGGGACACCTCCCACCAGCCCAGGTTGCTCCAAGCCCCGTCCAGCCTGGCCTTGGGCACTCCCAGGGCTGGGGCAGCCACAGCTCCTGTGGGAACCTGTGCCAAGGTCTCAGCACCTCCAGCTGGACCAGTGCCTGTTTATCCCACAGAATGAGGTTCTGAGGCAGCAGGGATTCAGGCACTCCAGCACCCCTCCAAAGCCAAGGGGAGGTTATTTGTATGCACTGATCTCCTCTGTGGGAACAATGTTTGCCAAAGGATTTCCTTAAAAGCGGATGCAAAGCTCATTATCATCTGGGAGAACTGTCTGGGAAAACAGAAGCCTGTTACCAAATCAGAGGACATTGTCCTTTGGGATTGGCCTGCCCTTTGTGGGCTTGCTGTGTGCCCTTGGCCAGACCAGCATGTTGTGTCACTGCCCAGCAGGTACCCAGGCTGAGCTCCTCCCAAACCTGGGGACAGGCTCCATCTCACGGGCTGAGCTCCCCGTGGAAAATGACTTTGTAGTTCAGGCTAAAATCTACCCAAACTCTGACTCACCTGCTCACAGGGCCTACCCCCAACCCAAAAGTGATTTATAGAATGCAGTTTCTTCACCCTCTAATGTTGTCTCACTTCATACACTTATGCCAAATAGTTTTTGATGATTTATTGCTTTTCCTACAGCTTACAACAAACTTGGTGTCAATACAGGCAATAAGAACAAAACTGCAGGGGTTGAGCTCTGGTAACTCCTTGTTGAGCATTCATCAGATTCATATTTCACTCATTAGTCTGAAATCACTGATGATAGAATGCAGCTTAAATCAGAATATAACATGATACTTCCAACTACTGATTCTATTTCAATTTATTCTGATTTACACTGAATATGGTAGAAATAAAAGAGTTTTCTCTGTGTCTTTCTAATAAATATTTTTGGGTTTGCAAAGCACAAACACTTTGCTCTAGGCCAGAGAAAATGTAGCCATTTCTGTAATAGATATTGAATTCATATTTGCCTGACAAGTGACCTTATCAGCTATAACTTGTCATCTCTTAATTAGTCTACATTTATTTTATTCACTCAATTAACCCCCAGCCTCTCCAGGAGATAAGCTGACGATACCCAAAGTGTGTGTGGTGCTGCAATTAAATTGCTGCTGCATATGTACTGCACAAATTTGCCTTAAAGAAAGGTAAATCTCATTAACATCCCCCCAGTTTGACTGCAAATTGAAATCATTTTTATTGCCAGGGATGCCAAGACTTGCAAGACTCGCTGGCAGGGAACAACAGTGTCTTCTCTTCAAAGAATCTGAGAATAATCACTTTGGACTGAGGGTGAAGAGGGAGATTTAGAGATCAGGAATATTATTAAATCACATGTTATTAAACTTCCATATTATTAAGTGACATGATTCATAATTGCTCTTGGAAGTTTCCTTTGGTAACAAATCAGAAATAAGCCACATTAATTTTATCTGGATTCCAGGTTCATTTTCACTTCCATATATATTTTCATGACTTTTCATGATGGAATGTTTAAATTGATAATTTCTGGAGAAGGACAGAAGTAAAACTTTAAGGGCTGGGTAAGTTTTCCTACAAACAACCTGCATTTCTACACTTCCAAACAGAGATTAAAAGGAGTGAAGATTTGAATTTAAGCCCTTCACAAGAGAAATGCCCAATTTCTTATTTTTTAATAAATATTACTGTGATTTAGAGGTCTGAAAGGTCATTTGTGCAGAAAAGAACGAAATTCTGTGAGCAGAATCCATCCTGATTTTCATTTTGTGCCTTGGTTTTGTGGTTTAGGACAAAAAGTCTAAACCACCTTGATTGGAAAACTCAACAGAAATTCATGTAATTTTTAAGTAAATCTCACTTAAATCAAGATTTTATGTCCCATCTATGGGGAAAATGCTGCCTTGAGCATCTACATAACCAAATTATAGCGAGGAGGTGAGACAAGAACACTTGGTGAGCCCGAAAGTGGATGCTCATTGCAAGTCAAAATAATAAAACAACAACATGTTGCATTGCACTGAAATTGTACTTAAATATCTGCACAGTTTTCAAGACCTTAGAGATGTGAAAACGCAAACACGCGGGAAACAAATGTGTTGAAAGAAGACGTGTCGGAAAGTCAGTCGGATACAATTCCCGAGCAGAGGGAGCGTGGAACACCCCACTTCCTTCCCTCTGCAGCTCGGCAGGGTGAGGCTGCCCGAATTAGAACAGCAGCTCTCCTTGCTCCTGCCAGCCCCAGAGATGTGGCCTTCAGCAGGTTTGGCAGCACTCTGCTGCTCATGCTCCACACGGACACGGCAGCATCGCTCAAGATGATACAATTTCCCGACTACTACGAGGCGAGCAAATGTGTTCCCAGCCCTGTGGGAGGAGCCCTCCTGGAGATGGATGGCACCATCAGGCTGTGATGGATGGGCTCAGCCAGAGCAGTCCCTCACACCTCAAAGGTGCCTTTCTACTGGTGTGATCAGGGCTCTAATCCTTAGCAAAGGGCAGGAATTTAAACACCAAAATCCTGCTGGAATCTGGGCATCTGGGAAGTGCTGGCTGCCCCATCCCTGGAAGTGTCCAAGGCCAGGTTGGGCAGGGCTTGGAGCAACCTGGGCTAGTGGAAAATATCCCTGCCCATGGCAGGGGGTGGCACTGGATGAGCTTTAAGGTCCCTCCCAAGCCAAACCATTCTGGGATTCAATGACTCAATGATCAAGAGCCTGATTTGAAGTAACACTTGGCCTTTTGTCTTTACAACCTGAAAGCTCCACCACGTCTACCTCTTTTGATTTATTTTTATTTCTAATATCACCTTTACATTATTTTAGCCTTTTGGATTTTGCCTTTGCACTTTATTTTATTTTCTCTTTGCATGTATTACATTTCACTGCTCACATTATCCCCATAATTAAACACTCTCTACCCCATCTGAAGTGATGGGAAGCAGCTCCTGCCTCGAGTGTCCTCCTTCCTTTGTCACTTCATGGAATCAAAACACTTCCCTTTTCTCATTTTTTACTCAAATATGCTTCAGTTTGAATTCCACCAGTGGCATAGATGAGACAACTAATCCAATTTCCCTCTTTGCAGAGAGTCCTCTTGCATTTCTCTCTGCACTTCTACTTTTTCCCTGAATAGCCGTCATTTAATGCCCCCTTATCTTGGATGGCACTCATTTAGTGGTTTATTAAGCAGTAATTCAGCAGCCTGTTATCAGTTCCTACTATAGCTGGGGAAAATATGCCATCCAAGTATGCAAGATTTCAGCAGAATTACAGCATTTTTGGGATTTTTGGATTAGAGAAAAATTACCCAAAAGTACTGGATATGAAATGTTTTCCTTGCATTTCATTATTGGCCTTGTGCTAAAGCTCCCAGCAGGATGTTCCAAATGTAGATTGCCTGATCTCTCTTTCTCTCTCAAGCCCAAGCAGTGAAATTGTAAAAAATCACAGACAACTCAATGGACTGAGAGGTCTTAAACCTGGACTCAGCTCATGTCCTTTCTGAACACCTCCGAGTGGGGAAAAGGCATGAAGCTTAGATTAGTTTCTTTGAGCTTCTTGAAAACCAGGGAGTTTAAATGAAATAAAGGGCAGAAACCAAAGTGTGCCCTCAGCATCAAATGCAGTAGCATGGAGGGATCACTGTAAATCTCAGCTGGAAAAAATGGGTTTGCAAAAGAATTTCAGTGATATCATAAGTAAAGGCTTGATTGGGCATTACAGCTTTTAAGATCTGGGTGAAAAAAGAAGTATTTTTTATTGACAAATCATTCCTGTTTCTTAAAATTGCCAGATTGCAACAAGTAATGAAAGCAGAGGTAAAAGGAAGGAGCTAAATTGGCACTGGCCATGGAACAGGTACCAGAGTTATGGAATTCCTCATACCTGCTTTGGAAAAGCATTTCTGGTTGTGGTTTCGCGAGAGGCTTGGCAAGGACTACCAAAGCCCCTGTGTTTTGGGCTGCTGCTGTTCCTGCTGTCACACGTCGACACCAGGAGGGGAAGGCTCTGCCCTAAGGGGACAATGGCAGGTCTTCCCACTTTTCCATTATTCCCTGGTTTTTGCAGCCCGTTGACATCCCAGCAACTTTTCCACTTGCCGTGCCCGCTGCTCCCAGCCCTGCCTGCTGATCCCTTCCCTTTCCAGCTCTGCTCCAAGGCAGCAGTTCAGCACAGCCTTGTCATGTTTCCCCTCCTTCCAGTTGGGTTTGTTTTGCTGTTTATGCTGTCTT
>VXBX01005888.1:957691-1024275 GCA_013400415.1 Scytalopus superciliaris | reverse complement strand
TTTTTTTTTTTTTTTGAGACTACATCAGATAAAGGTCATTTTTACTTGAGTGGAAAAGAACAGTAATTTTGACAGTGAGACATTCCCAGCTTGCTGTACATCAGAAATGTTGATATTAGCTCCTTGAAAATAGAGACTGGAGACAAAAAATTGCCTGAGCAACTCAATTGCTCGCAGTTATTTTCCAAAATAAAATGAGCATTTACAAAGTTCTCTTGGTGGCTGCTGCTAAATTTTAGTGTGCCATTACTGAAAGGACTTTGATTTCATTTGCTTTTGCTCAGGAAAAAAAGAAAAAAAGAAAAGATGATCATGAAGATATTAAACCCTCACAAAAGATGAAGGCTTCAAATAGTGCATTTGGGCTGATCTAGAATCATTTGCTTTGGCAATGTTATCTGGGACCATTAACGCTGATGGTGTACACTGTGTTCCTAATTATTGCTGAAATATTGTGCTGCAACACAGAGAGCAGTGGGTTAGTTGGGATTGCAACGGGGTTTTAATCAATGAGTGATAATGATAGCTTGTGTTTTGACTTTCCCTGCTTAATTGCCAGTAATAAAGCAGATCTTCATTGATGATGTTTAGCAGAGTTTGGTTTCATTCATCTCCCTTTATACTGTTTTGGTTTAAAGTGCCTGGGAGCTCTCAGTGCAAGACACAATAACAAAATATGCCCTGCTAATTATATTTGGCTTGTTTAATACTTTCCACAACAGAGGGTGGGGATGCCCCTTCCTGGGGAGCTTTTGCACCTCCCTGTTTCCAGCGAGTTTCTGAAATGCAGCACGTGTCCAATGGTAAAGATTCCGTGAAATCCCAACCAGATTTGGCTGTTTAAATCACTATTTCCTTTCTGCTGCTTATGAGAGTTGAGGATTTTTTTGCCAGGATGCCAAAATAATAATAAACCAGAAATATTCTAAGGGTGAGGCAGATCTGCAGGTGCTGCTGGGCAGAAAATTCATCCCTTCCAAACAGCCACACCAAGGGTAGATCTTCAATTTTGCAAGAGACTGCATCTAATTTTTGGTTAAGAAAGACCATTTTTTTCTTTAAATCTAATTTCCAAATTTAGTTTCAAACCATTAAATGGATGTCAATACTGGAATGACAAATACATGCAAATCAGTCAGTCAATACAATAAATATTTTGATAATATCCTGCCTGAATAATCTAATTTAAATCAGGACCTGCCTTAGGTTTAAAATGTTATAAATACCCCTGGCATCCCTCTTCAATTATGTGTAAGAAAATAAAGACCTTTTTAATCTTGCCTGGATCATTGCTTAAGATGATTTATTTCCCAAGATTTTCTTCCCAAGTTATCAATCACCCAAAAGCAAGAAGTAGGTGGCAGCCTGAAATTTCTATATCAGATCTTTCTGTCTCCTGAGGATTTTTTTTGCTGGGGGAATAATTTGGACTACAAAAATAAATGTTTCTCCACGTGTTTTTTTCTATTATATTCATGATCTCAATTATTTCGGTGTGTTATTCCACAATATAAACCTTTCTATCTACATATAAAATAATTTCTGCCCCAGAACAGAAGGGAGGAGGAACAAGGCATTTGTAACTCCTTGAAACCGCTCAGATGGTTTATTTTAACACATAAAAAGTGGAGAAAAGAAAGACAGAGCCATTCCCGCCCTTTGGCTTCCCAAAGATCTCCAGGAAGGAGGGGATGGAGCAGTTTTGTCTCCTCCTGACTCCAGAGTCACTGGATGGGAACACAGGGCTGCAAATAAGATGTGCAATGAAAAGACTAAAATGGGGCTGAAACAGAGCTTAATTTTTCCCCAATTTCTTTACTTTTTGCCTTGTTTTATGTCCAAGCAGAACTGGAGTTTGCAGGTCATTTTGTGCCTGCTCCAGTCAGTGTTTGTCTCTCCCCCTCCCCTCCAGAGCATCTGTCAGTAATCACAGTGAAACTTTGGAGTCACCACACAAAAACCCCAGAGCTTGTCAACCCCAGCAGCAGCAAAAATTATCTGAGCTTAATTAATCACCGTCCTCTAAGACAGCAAAGCGCAATTCTGCACCAAACAAAGTTAGAGAGAAACAAAGTGCTGGATTTATTTAAGTGGCAGGATATTAAATGATATAGCTGTTATCTTTCCCTGTATTGTAAATTATTGAATTAAGTCTTCAGACAGTTTGGCAATGGTGCCAAATGAATATTACAAGAGGACAATGCAGCAAACAGTATCTGTCACTGCATCTGGGTCTCCCTCAGAACTGAAATTACTCTGAACAAAATGCTGGTGCAGTAGATTAGAAAGGGGTCATTATTATTTATTCATCTTGCCTGGTAACACAAAAAACTCAGGAAACTGCCCTGAGAAGGAGGTTACTGTACATCAGAAAGGCACAGCCCTCCAGCTTCAGCAGGGTCTCCATAATTAGGTGTCTGTCCCACAAAGTTCTCAAACTGAAGGGCATGGCCAAGTTTGTGACACAAAGCAAGTCACCAGGTGACTTTCACCTTTCATTTGGCTTGGCTACATCTTGCACAATAGGGCAAAACCTTCAGAAAACCTTTTCATAAAGCCAAAAAAAAACCCAGTCAGGCATTAGGAATTGGACCATTGTTACTCCCATGTTTATTTTTAAATAAATTATGGCATTATTAACAGAGGTGGTGTATTTCTAGCCCTGTCTTGATTCAGGCTGTAGCACCTTTACACACACCCCCCCAATAAATTGTTCATAAATCTGTGCTCATCTGTGGTGTAAATCAGTGCAGCTCCACTGGATGCTCCCCAGAACCCAGCAGGAGCAATTTTCCTGCTCTGCAACTTGAACTCCTGCTCTGGAATCTTCAGGGGATATTTGGGGGGTTGTATGGAATACAGTACCATGTAAATCTGAAATAAGAGTCTGATTGCTGCACTCAGGCTGATATTAAGAGAAACGTCACTTTTTGGCATTTAGAGATCTTTCATTAATTATTTTGGAATTAGAATGTGTGTATCTGTTAGATGGGTAATAAATTCCCCGATAACAAATTGTATTCAAAGGGTTGAAGTAATACTGGTTATCGTAATGGGACTGTTAAAATATGTTGG
This sequence comes from Scytalopus superciliaris, assembly GCA_013400415.1. Taxonomy (NCBI): domain Eukaryota; kingdom Metazoa; phylum Chordata; class Aves; order Passeriformes; family Rhinocryptidae; genus Scytalopus; species Scytalopus superciliaris. Next base: position 1,021,200 of record VXBX01005888.1, on the reverse strand, counting down.
AGGCATCAGATTTTGACAAAATCTTTTGTCACCATATATATTTAATTGAAAAAGGCTCATAATTCTCAAGAATATGGCAGCATTTTGCATAATACTTCCTTAATTATTACCTGTGATATATTACCCCCTAATTTTATATGCTAGATTCTGATGAGGGCTGATTCTATAAGTAATTAAAGCCATATTTTATGGGTTTATTGTTTGGTTTTGCATCCAGGCACTTCAGGAAATTGTGCAGTCAGTTCATAACCTGAGCACGTTGTTTGCCACAGATCCTGCACCACCACACAAGTTCTGTTTCAATAAAAGGAAAAATACTGGAATATTTGACTTAGTTCTCAAGGAATACAATTGAGGGGATACAGAATCATTTTTATTGAAAACATTTAACATTTCTGTGCCATTTACCAAGTTTGAAGAAGCCCTAAATATTCTGGTCTTCTTGGTTTTTGAATCTCCAGGAAGGGCAACTGAGGTGCAGAAGAAATGACCTTGACTTGCACCAGGGGAAGTTTAGATTAAATATTAGGAGAAATTTATTTTTGTAAAGGGTTGCCAAGGATTGGAACAGGTTTCCCAGGGCGGTAGTGGAGTTGCCATCATCGGAAGTGCTCAAAAAATGTGTGAATGTGGCACTTGAGGCCATGGTGGCTGGTTGGATTGGATGATTTAGAAGTTTTTTCCAACTTTAATGGTTCTCTGATTGCCTGATTGGGTGAAAGGGATGCCTTGCACTGTTTGCTGTCATTCCACGGACACTCCGTATCTAAACCCCGGGCTCGAGCACCAAACCTCGACTCATTACTGAGAGTTTCTCTGCCTTCAGCAGTGCCAGGACTTTCCCCCCTGCACCTCGTCAGTGCCTCCCCTTCTCCCCCCATCACAGGGGGAGAAGTGTCTGACAGCAGAGACAACGTGGAATTACACCCTGACGCCCGATTGGACTCCTGCAAGAGAAGCTGCCGCTTGAAAGGAGCCCTGTGCCTCTGGAGCTCTGCACATCAATGTCTGCAGGGAGAAAACACACCAAAGCTGAAGGCCCTGTGGGGAAATCCTACACGGTTTAGGTTGCTTTTGCTCAAACCTGTAACATCTAATCTCCTTTCTTTGTATGTCTCCTGCTTCACTCCCCGAGCTGGGTGTCATGGAGAGGGAGAGGAGGGAGCCTGTCTCCTGCTGCCTCTTCCACTGACAGCTTGTTTTCCTTTTCACAGAACACTTTCAGGCCCTTTTCTGCTCCTTCTTTTCCCATCCTCTCTTTCAGCCTTAATCTCTGATTCCTTGAACTGAGGTGTGTTCCTTTACACAGTGTCTCATCCATTACCCCTCACTTTGCATCTCTCATGCTCCTTTTAAAGTCCTTGAGCTTGCTGGTCCCGGCCTTTGATGAGGGAAATAATCATTCTGTTCTGCTTCTGACAAGATTCAATCAAAAAAGGCCTCAGTGTTATTTGCAGGGAAAGAGTCCATGATGTGGACCCTACAAACTTCCCCTCTTCTAATTAAAATTACCAATGTCTTCAGTTGTGAAGAAAATTAAGCAGATTTGGGATTTTTCATACTTTTCCTGCTATCATTAGGAAGAGGAGGTGTCCAACTCAACTGTCCCATCCTTTTTGCTAAAACTGACAAGTGTTTTACTATCCAGCTGATTTAAAAGAGGCCTCTTAATCAGGTGTCAGCTTTGGCCCATAAAGTCATATTAATGTTTTGGATCAGATATGAAGCTCTATCTAAGGCACATTAAGAAAGATTCATTAGAAACTCACTACCCCTGGAATTTACAACCTTCCTGGAACTTAATAGCCTGGATAAATTCCTCCTTATCTGGTTTGCTTATGTGAATTATAACAGTTTGCATTTAAAACCTTTTTAGAGTTTGGATCTTCCTGTTATTCTGGTCTCTTTATTCCTCTGATTTTCCATGAGGATTCACCGATATGGTACAGATAGAATCATGGAATGGTTTGGTTGGAAGGGACCTTAAGGATCATCCAGTGCCCCCCCCAGCCATGGGCAGGGACACCTCCCACCAGCCCAGGTTGCTCCAAGCCCCGTCCAACCTGGCCTTGGGCACTCCAGGGATGGGGCAGCCACAGCTTCTCTGTATTGCTTTGTATTTCCAGCTGGGCAGAAACCTCAGAAGGAGCTGAAGCTGAAGCCAACCAGAGTCAGACACCAGAAAGAACAGGGAGCAGGATTTGGCTGGAAATGAAGCTGAATTCTGGATTTGTGCTTCTTTCTCCTTGTTGGATGAGACAATGCAGAAACATTTAAATACTTGTCTAACTGAAAGGTCTTTAACTTCATTTGACAGGAATATCCCTGCCCAGCAGAACTCCCCAGGGCCCCTAAAAGCAGTGGAAGGGAAGCACTGTGGTGTTCCCTGCTGCTACATAATTATGGGAAAAAGAGGGATCCTCCTCCTCCACTGGCACTGTGTTAATCTCTGCATTGGCTGAAGACAATACCATGTAATGAATGAAGGGACGCTGATTCATTTTCATCCCGTAGATTTGAATTCAGACTGGCATAATTATGGTCTTTATGGAGATCAAACTGATTTGGTGTCATAAGGAAATACGGTTTAACTTCTAAAACATTTCATAACAAGAGTTTACATTTGATTTCCAGCACCATGCTGAGGACTCACACGTGATTTTTTTGTATAAAAATGATACATTTAATCAAACATTCGTAGTCCAATATACTCCAAAAATCTGAATTATTTAAATCTTAAAAAAATAAACAGCCCTACAAAGATTCATTTGTCACATGTATCTCTGGAGAAATCATGGGGACTGTATTGAATCTGGAGAATGGAGGAGAAATATATGACCATTTTCTACAGAAAACACAAAAGGATGTGTCAGGAAATTAGAAATGACCAGCCTGACCTTTTCTATAAATAAGAGATGGACTCGTAGGACACCATTGGCTCTGAAAGTGCACATCATTTCTCACAAATTTGGGGTTATTCTCTGCAGCAAGAAAAGGATATTAAAGAGAAAACAAACTGATAGCAAAAGGTTGCCTTTACTAAAATTCCTGGAGAGTATTTTTGTGAAAGGAGCTGTTGGAGTACATGGAAAACGTTGTGTCCTTATTCAACATGAAGAGTCTCCTGTACTAAGGACATGGAAAGGGGACACAAGAATTAAGATGCTCAATAGTCTGCAAATGACAAATGAGTCCAGATTCCATTTAGAACAAAACATGGGAAATTAATTCCAGATTTACTAAAATATTTCCATTTTTATGAGATGAAGCAGGGATTTTTATGGATATCAGGTTGCTCACCCCTGGCCCACCCAGCTGCATTGATTTAAAATGTGGAACAACCATCTCTGGGTGGTTTTGCTGCTTCACAAAAGGTTTTCACTGGCAGGTCTGGGAAGGTAACGAGAAGGACTGAGAAAATTAATCCAGAAGGGAAAAAAAAATCCTTCCCCAAAAAAAGACGAGTCAAAGGGTCAGTTGTAAAATCAGTGAAAAAGAAAGTCTTCAAATTTGTCAAGGGATTAAAACCAGAAGAGTAGCAGGGAAAAAAAAACCCAAAAAATTATTTAACCATACCCAGGCACCACCTCTGAGAGTGGCTCTGCCTTGCCCCCAAGATTTGCTGAACAAATTGTCTTCTCCCCACAACAGGAAAGACCAGCAAGAAAAACAGAAATAGTTCTGCTTTTCTTCACAATCAGTCATTTCATTTGGAAAGCATGAAATAAAAGTTGATTATTTAAGGCCACTTCTGTTTGAAAAGGCTCCAAACAAGGTGTGTGTGTGGGAAGCCCAAAACCCATAAACAAACAAAAATCCAACAAGACAAAAAATCCACAAACAAATCCAATCTAAACCCTGACATGAAACCAGTTAAAATATACAAAATAATATGTCTAAGGATGTGGAGGGTTGGAGGAGAAGGAGGTGACTGATTCCCTCACGCTGTGGTGTGACCAGGAAACCCCATTTCCACCCTTTCCTGCTGCCACTTGTTGTCCAAAGCACAAGGCTGAGGTAGTGGGGACATTTGGTAGTTGGCCTTAGAGCTTCCATAGGAAATGTGCAGAGAAGCCAATCTTCACTGTCACCTGCAAAATAAATCACCAGCACCAGGGATCTGTGATTTTATTATCAATCAGCCTTGAAATATTTCCTCCTTAATAGTCAAATGTCTGGAGGTGGATTCTCAGCTGAATATAATAGCAGACCTTAACTTCTGACTGAGAGCAAAGGACTCCAAAGGACAATTTTATGTGTAAGGACACAGTAAAGACATCTAATGTGAAATTACTGTTTTTCTTTCACAGGGGAAGAAACCCTTCACGGTCCTATTTTTATCCAAGAGCCATATGATGTCACTTATTCCATGGGCTCAGCAAATCCAGAGGTCCTGCTGAACTGCACAGCTAAAGGATATCCACCCCCACACTACAGGTGAAGTCAATTTTGGAAAAGTGTTGTCTCACTGTAAATCTTTGAGCTGGGTTTTAGTCAGTAATAAAGAGTTTTACATGCCATGGAATGTATGGAGCACTCACAGCAAGTGTATCCATTGACAGAGTAAATTTGAGGGGAAATATTTTTGCTAGTCTGCTGTTGAGAAAATCCACCTGGGAAAAGAAAGCATGTCACTGAAAATCATCCCCAAAGTATCTTAGAATATACAAAAATTTACTCTGAATCCACAGAACAGCTGTGAGAAATGGAAACATGGAAGTGCTGCACATCTGTATCTGATCAAACCTTCCATACATCAATAAATGCTTGGAAAGCAGAGGAGGAACATCCTAACCCATTTCTAAATCTAACATTTCATGTACACGTTTACAATGTTTATTTAGAGAAATAGCTCCAATACCCACCTTGCAAAGCTCTCTACACTCAATTAAACCTTGGTATGTAAGACTGGCTTTTTATTCAATAATTGTGACCTCCTCATTTAGAGCATAGCTCATACCAAGGAGCTGGAAACCTGAGTTGGCTAAGGGAAAAAGCTGCGACAAAAAATGACATTGTGCTTTCTTCAGAAAATAATGGGGGAAGTAATGGCTTGGGCAAAGGAAAATTATGTATAAAACCCAAATCATTCATGCAAGACATGAAAGAAAATTGTGTCCTACCACATTCTCAGAGAATATTTATTGAGCAGCTCCTCACTGCTCACACCTCCTGGCTCTGACAGCCACTGGTGAGCAGCTTGGCTTTTGTCCTTTGGGTGCTCATTTGTTCCCAAACCTTGTGCTGCCAAAGGAACACTTCGTGCCCTTTACCTGGTGTAACTTCCTCTGAGCACAATTCCTCACCCATTTCCCAGCCCATCCATCCTGCCTGTTTCCAACACCAGCTGGTTCACAGCGTGAGCTTCAAGTCTTCCCAGTTCCTCCCTGCATTTGCTCCATATCTGTCCATACATCTTCCTCAGGCCTAGAAAATTCCTAAACTCTTGTATTCCGAGCATAGATTCCTCCCAGCCCCGAGCACCAGAGGCAGCTGTGCAGTCTGATATACCTGAGATTCATAATTTACCTCTCATTCTTTTCTACCCATCCGTTAATCAGATTAATTTATACTTTATTTGCACTCCAAGGGCATTTTTCAAGGGCTCAGTCTCTCCAGTAAGCCCAGACCAACATCTGGGGGTGAGTCCTGAGCCACTGAGTCCCTCAGGAGCCATCGGGCCAGCACTGCTGCTCTTCCCCTTGACTTGGAAGGAGCAGGGAGTCTCCAGCATTCCCCTTGATTCCCCTGGAGCTCCTGACACTCTTGTTGGATAAGGATTGAGCCCATCCATTCAAAGTTCCAACAATTTGAGCTAAATCAAGCACAGTATGAAACTTTAAGCATATCTTTTGTCGAGTGATAGCAGAGAACAGCAAGGAACTGCTGCGAGGTTTCTCTTTGAGTCAGAAACACCACACCACTAGAGCAGGAATAAAGTTAGGTACAACTTAATTTGCTATTTAGCATTTTTTTTACAGAAAGAAATATGCTGATAAATGCCTTTCCTTTAAATAAAAAGAATGTTTAGCATTCCCTAAAAGTTTTATTTTGTTATGTGCCATATTATTCTTATGGACTCAGCCAATATAGTAGGAATTTTTTGGCGCTTTATTTCAAAATAGTGTGTGTCTGCCAAGCACAATGCAGGGATTGTGCAGAGCTGAAGGAGCCATAAGGGCTGAGTAATAAAACCCAAGAAACTCTGATTTCCTGTTGGAAGTAACAGAGAACACGGATCTGATTACAGTGGAAATAAAAGTCTGGGTAGAAGGAGCTCTAAAATCAGCACATCTGTTAGGAAATCTATCTATATTTCCTGATAAATCCAATTTTATCCATTATGCCTTTTTTATAAAGTCAGAATTGTTTATCTGGTGCATTATTCCAGCTGTTTCCCTGGTGGAAAATAAACATGACCACCAAATTAGATTTATAATTGTTTGCACTTCAGCTCTTTTGTTAAGATCAGTTGAGGGTTTATCACCAACTAACTTAGGTAATGAATTTTACTCCTTCTTTTCCCCACCCCCAGCCTATCCATGAACACACTGCAGTTTTCAACACTATTTTGCCATTTTTTGCTTGATTTCAGGTGCTCTAAGGCTCTTCCTGCTCTTACATTCAATATCCAGAGTAATCACATAGTCTTGTATTTTCATGCCACTTAGAAAGTGAGGGTGTTTTCCCCTCAATAATCTTCTCTGAGAGCAGCCAATTGAACCAATAAATAAGAAATCCAAGGGCAGCACAAGCAGTGTTCATTATAACAATATTTTAATATTTCAGCATAACTTAGAGTGATGCACTAAAACAAGATGCAGAGCTTCCAATTCAATCCAAATCAAAGTGCCACAGAGATAACAAATGAAAGGGAGGACAACAGAAGCACAAAGTCTGCAATGATTGCAAATGACATCAAATATGTTCATAATCATTGCATAAAACTGCAGAATGATTCCCAATAATTCCCAAATACACTTGTCTTGTTCATACCCTTGAAAACCAAACTGCAGCCCTGCTCTGATGGGCTTGTTCACTGAAATCCCCGGGCTTGTTGCAGGTTCTGCTTCCAAAATGGGGTAGAATTAAAAACTCCTTCAGCCTCTGTTGTTTTGTTCACAGTCAATAGTTTTTAAACTTCCTATTTTCTTCCTCAGTGGAAATGTTGTACATTAAGGGGGGGGCTTGCAAATCTTTTTCCCAATTACAAGAAAGCTTCAGGTGACTTGGCAGGACAATTCCACTTGAATGCAAATAACCTAAGAAACATAGAACACAATGAAGTCTTAAAAATATGGATAATCTTATTATAGGAGTACATTGGAAAGATAATTTTATGAAACCATGGAAGCATATATCCACTCATATTCCTTGGGTTCCTTGGGAGCTATGAATTCAGCATCAGAATACAGCAATTTCTTTTAAGTTTAGGTCCTGAAACAATTGGTCTAGATGCATTTCCTGTAACTGCTGGAAGTATTTTCCAGTGGAGAATTTCAGGAAAATATGCAGGTGATCCCTGCCCTCACAGGGTTATGCTCAAAATTCCCTAAAACAATTCTTCCAAGATTTCTGTGTATTAGTAAACTGCAGAACACATCAAGTCATTAAATCATTGCCAACCCCATGAATTCATTAATTCCCTTCCTTCAGTGATGTAAACATATTAATTAGGAAAAAGCCCACACCAGGAGATGAACCCCTGATCTATATGCAAAGTTTAATAATCATTGTACCATGGTGATTAGAATGATTATGGGGATACTGTGAAGAATTCATTTGCAGCAACTAAGCCAATGTCTCTGCATTTGTTTGGAAAAACAATTATAGATCTTAATTGGGAGCCATGTAATGATGACAGCAGTTATTTCAGTGATTGATTCTGAAATTAAAAAGAACTGGCAAACGAAACACCAGAATCTCTCAGATTAGAAAATGGAAAGCTTTAGGCAGCGTGGAGCATATGGAAATCCTGAAATATGGCAAAATCCTGAAGCTGGGGCAGACAACAGACCCATGGGGGGTGGGGGGGGCACCTGCTAAGATTTTCCTCATCTTTGAAATAAATTCATAAAACCCCACCAAAATATCCCAAAACAACAGCAAAATCCCAGAGCAACTGCAGAAAAACATGTAAAAGAAGTAGAGCAGCAGCACAGAAACAGTTAGGAGAAGACATGGTTGTGTAGTTTTAGGGTTGCAGGTGACTCAGAAAGTGCATTAACAACCCCCAAACTGCACTAACAACTCCAAAAATGCACTAACAACCCCAAAAAGTGCATTGACAACCCCCAAACTGTAATAACAACCCCAAAAAGTTCATTGACAACTGCAAAAATGCATTAACAACCCGCAAAAATGCATTAACACCCCCCAAAAATGCATTAACAACCACAAACTGCACTAACACCCCCAAAAAGTGCATTTACAACCCCAAAAGTGCATTAACAACTCCAAAAATGCATTAATAATCCCCAAAAGTTCATTAATGACCCCCCAAAATGCATTAACCAGCCCAAAATGTGCATTAACAACCCCAGAGTGTGCAGTCTTCTGTGGCTGAGTCCCTTATTCTCCCTTTGGGCCTCGTGTGGGCAAGGAAGGTTCAACCCTACTGTGAGTGATGGTAAAGCCACCAAATTCCCCTTCTTGACCCATATAATATTTATCTGCTTTGAAACACGGATTTTATTTTGACATCTGTAAACAGCTGTGTAATGTTGCAGACACGATCCATTTTCTGCTTAGTGGACTAGGGGGGAAATTAGATTTCAAAATAGCAGCATTCTCATCATTAAATTATCATAAAACCTCCTCTCTCAGCTTTTGTTGTGCCCTCTGAAGTGAAATCCTTCCTGATCTATATCTGCAGCTCGGTTTTGTAGCCAAATTTATGATTTATCCTTTGCAAGGACTGCAGAGCACGTTTGTGTTATAAAAACTAATGTGGCTGCAGTGAAGGTGTAACCCCCCTCCCAGCTGGATGGATAACTTAGTTTGTCTGAATAAGTTATAATTACTTTTTGTGGACATTTGGGTGAGCGCCGGTGACTAACAGTAAAGATTTTCCAAAGAGTGCAATTATTGCCATTGCAAAGATTGATGGAAGGAGCTGTGTGGTGTGAAAAATGATACAATTTTGTGATGTTTAACTCCGTTTTTACCATTACAGGTATGCTACAGCACGCTATTTAAGATAAATATGAATAGGCTCTGTAAATTATAAGCATAATTTGATTTTTTTCCCCTCAAAGGTGGAAGCAAAATGGCACAGATATTGATCTTACCATGAGTTATCACTACAGGTTGGTTGGAGGCAGCTTGGCAATCAATAACCCACATAAAAATCAGGATATTGGAACATACCAGTGTTTGGCCACAAATTCTTTTGGAACAATTCTGAGCAGGAAGGCAAAGCTTCAATTTGCATGTAAGTTGGGAAGATCATATTTATTAGACCATTATTTTCCCATTAATTCTGCACATGGACTGTAATTTATTGGGTAATTAAAGTATCATTGGGGACTCTGTTCGAAAGGTTTCACTCAAACTTCAGCACTGCTTATTCCTAAAAAACCCCCAACATTCCCGGTAAATATTCATAACCAAACCTGATGTCTGCTGTCCTCAGGAACAAAAGTGTGGAAATTGGAAGGTCAAGGACAATTATTCTCACTTAATAAAGGTGTTTCCACTTCTGGGATGGTTGTTTTTATCCTGCAGGTAGTTACAACCTGGGGGGGAAATGTTGGGAAACATTTGGCTTGGAGTTTTTGATAGTCAGTGAGGTGTAATCGAGGGGTAAAAACATCGTCCCTCTCATGGCCACAGTGATATTTTGTTATATTAACAAAGCAACCCAATTTCCTTACCCAGCGTGTAAACCCCTGAGCTACACTCTGAAATATTCCATATTTCAGCTCCGGAATGTTTCATCCTTCAGCTCCATCAGGTCGAGCACGTTGTGCCTCGAGATGATTTTAAATTGATTTTATCTTTGTGTTCCCCATTTCACAACCTCGCAATCTTTTCCGCAACATTTCCACGCGGTGACCGAGCCCAGTCGATGCCCTGGGAAGGAGGAGGAGCAACAACAGCAACCCAAAAACCCCCACACATTCCCTGCAGCCCTTTTTTTTTTCCCCCTGGTGGGAAGCTCTGAGCAGTGTTTGCTGGGAGAGAGCAATTGTTTTCAAACCTCATTAATAAAACATGTGTCTAAAGCCAACCTCGTGTCGCTATTTCAGACACCAGCAAATGTGTTAATTATTAATCCTGTTCCATTTCTCCCAGCAAACCTCGTGTCACAGGGTTATCCAAAGGAGGCTTTAGAGGTCAGGGTGGTTCACAGACTCTCTTGCAGCAGAGCTGATCAAAGGGTGTATCTGTAGCACCTCATTTAATAATCTTTTACCCTGAATTTCTCAAAGAGCTTTGGTTTCCAAGAGCTGGTCAAATGTGGAAAAAAAAATTGATTTGTTATTTTTCAAGTATTTTTCTGAAACATCTTTTCGAGTCAAGCTTTCTGTGTGAGAAATCAAGATTTGGAGGTGAAAATTGTGTAGTGACAGGAAAAAAATCCCATTTTTAGGGAGAGGCAAGGGTAGGCGGCCACCTCAAAATTGTGTGTGGAGTCTCTAATTCCCAAGGAACCAGGAGAGGCTGGGAATGGAGCTAGGAAAAGACCTAAAGAAGAGAAATCTCCTTAAATGAAGGCACAAAGGAGGTATAAAATACCTTCAAAAAGGGGGAAATGGAAGGAAAACCAGGAATATCTGTGAAAGAAAGAAGCCTCTAACTATTGTTCAGCATATCATAATCATTAGTGATTTCATCTCTTTCTGGAAAATTCTATCCTGATTCGAATTCCTGGGAGTGCTTTGGTGTTGGGAATTGACCCTCTGGATGTTTCCCTAGGAGAAAAGAGCAGCTGTTCACCACGGTGCCCAGTGCTGTGCACGAGACTGAGTTTTCCCAGGATCTGAACGGGGGTGGGAACTTTCCATGGAGAGGGAGCTCTGCAGAGCCCTGTGCTGATCCCCCACCCAGGGGCTGCTGCAGGTCAGGGCTCTGCCCTTGGAAAAATGGGAAAGAAAGAGTGTTGGATTTCTGGCCTGTCTCAGGCAAAGCTCATCTCAACCAGGCACAGCTGATGCCATTTGGCTGCTGAACAACCTGTTCCCAAAAAAGGGGCTTTATGGTGTCATTAAGTACTTTCAGCTGTAAAAATGTGGGGTTTTTCATGTTACTCTGTGCAGGTGAGGCTTTCCCCCCAGAGCACTTAACTCACTAATAGCTGGGAGTCTCATGCCTGTATAAAACAATTAAATGGGATTAATATCAAGCAGTTCCTTGATTTAGGCTTCATAACCCCACCAAGACACTTCCCAAAGCTCTGCAGGGAGCAGGTCATGACCAAGCTGTTTCTGGTTTGCCCACAGCAGCCAAGCCACAGCTGCCATCCTGCTCCAATCCCCCAGCTCTCCACAACCATCCAAGGCTAAATATATCCCATAATCAAGCAATACACTACTTTTTCATTAGTGCTGACAGATATTTACATCCTTTCCCACAGAGAAGAGAGAGGGCAGACAAATCAAAGGCTGTTATTTACAGCGACAAACACAAACTTACAGAAAAATGCTTCAATTTAGCAGCATCACTGTGAAACTGTGAGTCTTAAGTTGTCTTACAAGAGGAGAAAAAAAAAAGACACAGTACATGGAAAATGTCATAATGACCTGATGAGAATAGTGGAACAAATTACCTTGAAACACTTATTTCACAGTTAACATTTTCTCGTTTCTTATTTTCCTGTTGCCATCCAATTTACTTCTTTGTTTCAACCAATACTTCAGGCTGTATCCTAAAACCCAGGCAGGCATGTTGTTATTATGACACTTTCATTCAATACCTGCAAAATGGGACTCTTCCCTGGGCTGGAATACTTGGCATATTATTTCAAACTCCGTGATAAAGAGTTGAATCAAGCCTATTATGCAAGTAACAGGGTTTATGCCTATTTGTCTTTTTACTACAAGGTAACTAGCTCTGAGTTTGAGTCTGAATTAATGATACCTCCAGAAACCTATTGTACATGTCAACTTAATATTTGAAAAATACTTTTTCCCTCTGTTCGAGATAGTGAGTTCTCCGAGAAGCAAAATAAATGCGGGACGAGATTAGAAATATGTCTTCGGCTTCAGCTGGAGTTTCATGCTTATCCTCTATTAAAAACAGAGCTGTCAAAGGAAAGCTGCAGGAGGAATATTGTACAGAAAGCAGAGGCATAGATTATTAAAGCTACAAGCTGAAAATGAGAGGCAGCATCAGGGAGAGAGAGCAGAGCGAGAGAACATAAATGCATTAGTGGCATTCGGGGGCTGCCAGTCCTGTGGCATCCCTGCTTCCTTCCCAAGCTTTGCTTTGTCATAAATAAACTTGAAAGCTCCCCATAAATCCTGCACGTCTCTTGCTACCCAGCGAGCAGCACGTTGGGAGCAGCTCAAGTGTGCTCTGCAGGAGCTGGAGCTTCTTAAAGCCTTGGGTGTCAGAGCCCAGCTCGTGCAGGCAGAGGTGCTGGGATCCTCATCCGGGGGGATCCACCCACACGGGGCTTTCCCTGCTCCAGGCTCCGTGTTGGCATCCCAGAACACCTCAGCTCTCCAGGTCACACAACCACTGAGGGTTTGTGACCCACACAAGAGTCGGTTTTCCTTCAGCTTTTACACATCTTAGACTCACAGAATCCTTCAGGTTGGAAAAAACCTCCAGCCTTCAACCGATCCCACAATTCTCACTAAATCCTGTCACAAAATGCCACATTTTTTGCACACTCCCACCACTGCCCTAACCAGTCTGTCCCAGTGCTTGTCCACTCTTTCAGTGACAAAAATTTTCCTAAGGCATTTTCCTTAAGGCGTTTTATGCCTCAAAAAAAGACAAACACAAAGCCTGTTAGAGAAAACTCCTGCGATACAGTTTCAACCAGAACTTTCTCCCCGAGGCACGCAGGGGATTTGTTTTAATTATTTCCTCAGTTTTAAGCAAAAATAACTGTGTGCAAACAACTGGTCTTGAGGGAAATCCCCATAAGAGCTTCAGTGAAACAGCCTGTCCGGGCCTGTTAGTTGTTCTTTTAGTTCTTATGCACATCTATAACAGAGGCATTAAGAGATATACAGGAGAAATAAGAAGTGCAATTAAACAAACTAAAATAAAAAAATACTCCACCATGGAAGAGAATTACTAGTGAAGCTAATTCATAATCATACAGGGCATAAACCCAGAAATTTCAGTATTAATTGAAAGCATCCTGTTGTCTAAGACTCTTTAATTAGATTCTCAGTCAAGTTGCTCTACCATCTCTGATGGAAGTTGCCATGACTTTGGCTTTCTCAGACCTCAGACCCACATTATTAAACATGAATCCCAAGAAACAGTGACAACAACTGAAATTCGTGCCTGGAATAGTCATTTTGCCCCAAACCACACAGGAGGACACACAGTGGAGCCTTTAGACCACGGGTTTTAAAGTTCCCCACAATGCTACAGACCAGGAAGGATTCCTCCTTGGAGTTTTTGGGCTCCAACCACATTGTCATGTTTTTCTAAGTGGTGCTTAAGGGTTTTGCTTGGTGCTTATTCTCAACAGCATTTTCTAAGCCTCACATCCTCCCTCCCCTTGGCCGGTGATGGTGTGCTCATAGCAGTGGGGATGAGAGTGCTGGAGCACTTGGAATAAAATCTCCAGCTCCCAAGAGCTCTCACGCGCTCTTTGCCATAGACAGAAGACACAGTTTTGCTGAAACAACAAATTAGAGGCAATAACCCCACCCAGGCAGAGGTTTTGCCATTCTGAAACACAAAATAATAGCCCGTCATCAGCATTTAACCATTTTAGGGGGAAATATATTAAAACCAATCAAAGCCATTTAGTGTTTGCTGGATGATGACAGGCTGAGCATGGACAGAGCCCTGTTAGAGGGGCTGTCTGAGATGCTCAGCCAGCATGAAAGCCCACTTTTCATCTGATTACTTCGTCATGTTATTTACCTTCCAGTGCACACAAATTACAGAAACATCACAGGCAATCCAGCAATGCCTCCAGATGTCATAACCCTTTTCACTGGCAGTGTATGCTTTGAAATAGAAAATGGAAAAATCAATACACTTAGATCAGATAGTCTGAATTTGCAAAGTCTGGACTTGCATGAATTTTAGGCTAAATGGCAGCTCCACTTCTGGATTGGTTGCCTTGTGGTGCCGTGTGTGTCCAGAAATCCCTGTGCAACAATTGGATTTGATTAAAAGGTGTGCTGCCTGTTGTAACTACCACCCTGAGTAAAGCTCTGTGGGTCTTTAAGCTGATTGCTAATTCATCAGCAGGGTGAGGGCTGGCATACTGATCAGCCTGGCAGCTGGTGTGGCAAGAGTGAGCACTGCAAGCATCTCTTTCCCAAAAGGAGGCACGGACTGCTCAGTTCAGTGTTCAACAAGCACTCGGGATGGCCAACTGGCAGAGGAACAGGAGGAAGAGCTCGGTTTGGCAGTGCCAGAAGCAGGTCATGATCAAAGATACATCCTCCCAGTTTACCCATGTGCTGCATTCCCTTGTCCTCTTTAGGGATGCAGCGGGTAAAGCCACAGACTTACCTCTATCCATATTGAATCATAGAATGGCTTGGGTTGGAAAGGACCTTAAAGCTCATCCCATTCCACCTCCTTCCATGTACAGGGGCTCCTTCCACTAGACCAGGTTGCTCCAGGCTGGTCTTGGACACTTCCAGGGTTGGGGCGACCTGTGTCAGGGCCTGCCCACCCTCACAGGGAAGGATTTCTTCCCAATATCCCATCTAACCCTACTCTCTGGCAGTTTGAAGACATTCCCCCTTGTCCTGTCACTCTGGGCCCTTGGAAATAGTCTCTCTCTGTCTTTCTTTTTGGCCTCTTCAAATACTGGAAGGCCACAATAAGATCACCCCAGGCTGAACAATCTCAATTCTCTCAGCCTCTGTACTCTTTCTAACATAATTCTCTACCCTACACATGCTAAATAATGCACTAACCCTACCTCTCTGTTTGAGACAGGCTGCTCATATATAATCCCAGAATGGTTTGGGTTGGAAGGGACCATAAAGCTCTTCTTGTTTCAACCTCACTGCTGCAGGCAGGGACACCTTCTACTACTGCAGAAACACATCTCAGCTTGCAGGTCTGTGCAGAATCAGCTATAAAAGTCTCCTTGGCAGGCTCTGCAGAGCCCTGCTGCTGATCCTGGCAGCACCTCACAGTCTGCAGCTTCCCGTGAGCAGGTGAGGAGAAAATGCAACCCACAGTAGGAACAGTCACTGCAGATTGAGCCTGTGTGGAGGATGGAGATGCTGCTGTCATCTCTCCATATGTCACTGAAGGGGCTTACAGCCCAAAATTGCCTTTTGGACTTCTGACCACAGGTAGAGAATCCAATCTAATGCAGCAGCAGCAGCAGCAGCTCTCCCTGGCTGTGAGTAGGTGGGGTGCAAGGTTCCCAAGGGAATGAATTACAGGAATACAACAGGCATTCCATTTGTTCCTTGGAAATAACCCTGTATTTTGACAAAATTCTGCCTGGAGTAAAAAGAAAGAGACCTTCCATTTATCAGTTGTGATTGTTCTGGACACTTTTTGCCCGTGCTCCAGCTCTCTCTGCAGCTGTTCCCGTGGTGGGAGTTCACATTAAGGTCTTTGCTTAATGGATGTACTCCATGGGGCAGACCCAGCAGCCTCAGGCATATTTGCCTTTTTCCTCCCCTCTTCCTCACAAAGTTTCCCCAGAAAATTAGGAAAAACTTGGTGAGAACCTGACATGCATTCTGGGAGGGGTCTGTACACTGCTCTGCCTGCTCTGATTTGGGGCACACTGTGTCCTTCAAGGCCACTCAGAGCAGAACATTTGTAGCTCAATCACTCCAAGACCCAAAATGCTCCAAGATTTCACTACACTCAGCTCATCTTCCTGTGTCTCTCTTGAGCTCCCTGGTATTTACCTCTTTGCAGAATTCTGTGCACAGAGAGGCTCAAGCAAAAGGAGGATCCAACCACCAGCACCCATCAGAAGTGAAGCTGGGAGGCTGGAAGGGTTTCACTTCTCGCTGACAGGACAAGGCAGGGTGATAATAATTGGTATTTTAGAGCTCAGATAGCACCAGAATTGGATTATGCAAATCCCTTGATATTCCTGAAGACTGAAAGAACAGCCTGAGATCTTAAAACCAGAGGATATGGGCTTGTCTGCATAATGAAGAGGTTTTGATTTTTCCATGACTCCCTAAAGGTCTGAGTCCTGTCTGTATTCCCAGGGCCCACCTGATGTCCATGGCCACCAAACGCAGCCAGGCCTCCTGTCTCTTGTTAAACACACGACCTGCAGCTCGTGGTAACAAATTTCCCCATTTATTTTATGTCCCAGCAGACCGAGCAGCATCAGAAACTCCATTTTTCTGACTCTCAGATGGTTTGAACATCTCTCAGAGCATTTAACCACTGAGTCCATGTCTGTGCTGTATCAGGACACTTGGTTAAAGCTGTTTTATTCCATAGGTTAGTTGCTTAAACTTAAAAACTTAAATAAAAGGAGGGGGTTATCTGTGGAGATAAATAATGTATCTATACATTATAGAGATGCTGTAAGGAGCATTACAGACAGTGAACAGATAAGCAGTAATAGGGAACATGTAAGCATTTGAAGATTATTTCTAAATTTCTATATTACTTGCCCTTCTGCAATTCCTTTAAAAGTGTTTATCCTAAATCAACCCCTTGCAGGTTGTATTGGAAAAGCAATATATGTGATTGAGAATGGTGGGTAACAAAGCACCCCCAGGTCCTGGAGCTGATAGATCTTCATTGATACAATGGAATATTCGGGAAGGATAAATCCAGTCTGTATTTGCAGTCTGGGTGATTTTCATCTACTCTACTTTCATTGCAGATAATATGACAGAGAGTCCAAGAAATTATTGAGTGAAATATCCATGATATTCACATGAGTTTCTTGACCCTTTGGTGTGACATAAAAGGTCATGGTGGAGGTTCAAAAGGGAGAAAATATTTTGTTATTTGGAATAAATGACTGGCATTTTTAAACTAAAAGTAATGAAATGAGTTGATTAATTATTTTTGCAGTGAAGGTTGATCCTGTGTTAAAGTTCTAAGGTACAAGATAAACTTCTCTGTTCTGTAGCTTTTGTTGGAGAAGGGGGAACAGTGTCATGGGGACTTCCCTTGGAGTGAGGGAATGAGGTCACAGGCATTGCTTTTCTCAGCAGGCAACCCACATCTGGCCCAGAGAATGTCCTGAGCTGTAAATATCCATTTCTAAATGCCCCTGAAACAGCAGCAAATAATGTAGACTACACCTGAAATGCCACTTACAAGATTCACAGTCAAGAATCCTCTACATCATTCACTTGGGGAAATCCTGACACTCCCACTGGAAGAGTTTCCTTGAGGGCTTTGCAGCTGGAATGAGGGAATAAAGCCCTGGTGGCTGGAGGTAACACAGGGTGATTCTGCAAGAAGTAATTCTGTGCTGGATCAAGATCTTTAAAGGGCTGGGCAGGGATTTGGAAAGGGCAGGAATGTAACAAAAACCAGATGTAGAGCAGCTCTTACAGCACAGGTTCCTGTGCTCGCTCTTGGTGCATGAACAAGAATCAAGCCAGATAAGGTTGGGGTTTTTGTTACACTCTTCCAGCAGTAGTTGAGAGCCCTCCCTTCCTTGGAATTTTTTTATTGTATGTATTGTTGTTTGTTATCTTGTTGGTGCAAGTGTTATAAAAAGAATTGGTAGCCTGAAGTGAGACTGTAGCCATCAGAACCCTGGACATGGAGGGAAGAGGTTCTTCCTGCAGGACCTCCCTGCCAACAACAAGGTCAAGGTCCAAGGGGAGGGAAGAACCCATGAACCACCTCCATGTGCCCCAAGAACAGGTGGGAACAGGAGAAACATAAGGGAAAGAAGGTTTTGGATGAGAATTAACATTCAAACTACCATTTGACCCAGGAGCCAGGGCCATCTCCTGTGCAAGTTGGTCAAATTGGTGTCGTTCTGGCAGGGATAAATCTGGCCCCTGAGGTTCAGCCCAGGAAGAGAAATCTGCTTTTAAGAGCACTCCAATCTGGAGAAAACTGCTTCAGACGGCAAAGTGACTCTGGTGATGACAGGTGACAAATGAACTGTGCCGTGACAAGTGAGAAAACTGTTGAGGAATATGAAATATTAAAACTATATTCCTTACTTCCCCCTCCCTTGGAGAGGGGCAGCTCCTCAGATGTGCCTCTGGCCTGCAGATGGGCTTTGGAGTAAGAGCCCTAAGGCTGCATCAACACTTGCTGCTCAGTGCAAGTCCTCTGTTCAGTTCACAGACAAACTTCAATATTTTATGCTGCTAACTCTGTAAAAGGGGGAGAAAATATAACAAAACCCAGATGCAGAGCAGCTCTTCCCAGCCCAGCTTTCTGTGCTCTGAGTTTCTTGGTGCAGGAACAAAAATCAAGCCACCTAAGGTTGTTTCCTCCCCCACCCTCCCCTCCCCGTCCCTGTTTAATTTAATTGTGACCTTCCATTTTTTCCTCTAGAGAAGCTTGATATTACTTTGTAAAGGGCATTTTGGCTCTTTAATTGAAAAAGACAATCAGGCTGTGGTAGAAATTATTGTTCCCCATCTTGAAAATGAGTGCCTGGATTGGCTATTCATATCATTGAGGCTGAATTGAAGACCCAGGGCCCGTGTGCATTCTAATGTGTAAATTACAGGTCCTCTCCCTTAGAAGGCCTAAAGCAATTGAACTAAATAAAGAAGCACTGAAGAAGGCCCTGGGTTGATTAAACAGCTTTGGAGAAGGACAAGACCCAGAGATTGTGCTTTTCCCTCTGGTTTTGGAAAGCTGCTCCATCAGACTGAGAGGATCGGGGCTTGGGGGGATAAGGCAGTGTTCTGTTTTAACCAGGGTGGGATGGGGCGTTCACCTAAGGTGGGAAATGAGAACAAAAGTGGGAATTACTGTTGATTTTTAGCCTGTGCTGGTGAAAGGAGACTCTCAGCATTGCCCAGGCTGACTGAGCTTCAAATCCTCCAGAGCTGAGATGCTCCAAGAGGGGAAGGAGCAGGAGAACTGGGCAGGTGTTGCGGAGAAGGTGCAAGTGTTTCAAACCGAGGAGATGGGAAATGCTAAGCAGCTTTCAGACACCTTAATTAGAGATAACACCGCTCTTAATCTCCGAATTGAATTCATAGAAAATCAATTAGAACATTTAAAAAATTGAGATCAGATGCTAACAGGAAAAGATGAATGTATTGACAGCATTATCCAGACAAAGGCGCTGTCAGAGGGTTTGCTCAGCGAGTTTTGAAAGCTGGAGACTTTACTTTGCAGTGAAAGTTGTGGGAGTTGAGATGAGATGAGCCATTCCTTTGGGAGATATCTGGGGAAAGAAGGATCTTTCCAGAACAGACCTTATAATAGCCACCCTGCAGTAGGTTAGTCCAACAATACTGAGGAGAGGGAAGGGGCAGGGCTTGATGCTCAGGAGGTTTCTTGGGATAGTCTGAACAGGCACAGTCTGTATCTAAAACACCTTTAGCCCAAATATTTTGGGGGCTTCTTGTATGTAAAAGAAGAAAAAAACAACCCAAAACCTGGATGTATGAGAGCTCCCAGAAGTTGAAATAATTTAAAAGATCCAATAAGTTTATTTTTTTCTATTTGTGGTGAGAGCAGATTTAAATTCTCTGAGTCAGGCATTGAATTCACACCCACAATGGGCCCTTAATTCATTCCAGCCCCAGCAAATGAAGATAACTAATTGTCAGCTGCTAACACAGGTGTTAGAAACGCTTATAGCAAATAATAACCATCATCCTTGGAAAAGTGCTGAGCTTGGAGTTTTGAGCCCATTTCCCTGGGAGAAAATTCCTGCAGTGATCCATCCCCTGCTCATATTGCAACACACCACAGGCAACAAGGGAAACAGGAAAAGCTGGAACAGATGTGACAGATCCCAAATTGCCACAGGCACATGGGAATGTGAGCAAGGTTATTGATTTTGTCCTCGGGGGCATGGCTAATTTGTAAAGAGCTCTTCCTCCTGATGCCTTAACATTCACTGCACATTTCAATAGCAAGTAATTACAACTACAATATTTGGGATTATGTAATGGCAAAACATTTATGAGGGGGAAAAAAAATCAAGAGTTCAAGAAAGCATGAAATTGCATTAATTCAGATGAACTGTTGTAATTATGCAAGGTGATAAATTGGAGTTTCTTTAATTGTCTGTAACAATTTCATATATTAAAACACCCACATTTCCTGGTTTTGCTCCTCAGTAGTACAGAGCTGTCCGATGTTCTTTCTTAACATAGTTTGGAACTGCTACTGAGCAAAGTCAGGAATTTCAAACACATCATTGGGATGTTGAAAAGAATGAGTTGCTCCTTATGATTTAGGTTTTTGTTCCTACCAGACATATTTAGGAAGTAGCTCCTTAATCCCAGGAAAACTGACTGTATCTTCAGGCACTCTGTTGTGTAGTTAAATCTGCCACTCCAACACCTGTAAGCAGTTCTATACTAAAAAAGAAATTAAAAAAAGAAACCCAGATGTGCGAAATGATGGTGAAATTAGAATAAATGTATTCATTGCACAGTCAGCAATTGGATGGGGCTTGGAGCAACCTGGCCCAGTGGAAGGTGTCCCTGCCCATGGCAGGGGCTGGAATAAGGTGGTCTTTGAGGTCCCTTCCAATCCAAACCATGCTGTGATTCCACGTTACATCCTTGACCCCACTGGGGTACAGTCAGCTTCCTTCTCCTCATTCCTCCCTTCTTTCCTGGTGAGGAGCTGAAAGCATTCCCACTCCCATCAGAGAAAGCCCTGCCATTCCCCAACTCCATTGCCACAAAATGCCATGTGTTTGGGGTGTTCTGGGCATAGTTTTCCTCGCTTAGCTCTGCAAGAGTTCCCATTCTTGTCCCACACAGCGAATCCCTACATTTCCCACTTTTCCCTAGGAAGGCTCCTGTTCATCTGAGCATTTTGCTCAGCCTGCCTGACCTCATTATCACACCCAAGTGATTGATTGTGCTGTGCCAACAGTCTGCCAACATGCACAGATCTGGAGGAAAGGGAAAAAAAAACTTGTTTTTTTGTTAAAACTCGAAGCTGAGAAAGCAACGGAGTGTGAGGGAACTCGTTGTTCTTAAAGTGAGATAAACACAGACAAAGAATGAAAGGAATTATGTAGGAACGAGGTGATAATTTATTTATAGATCTCTGCAGAAACACTGAAGTTAGCAAATATACCATCTGTTAAATAGTCAGCCTATTCCTAAGTGCATATTAGCAATCTAAATGTGTGCCAAACACCTGATCTTAGTGATCTTGGTTGATACTCCTCTTGACAAGCAACATTATGCTTTATTAGATTATGTCATGTCATGTTATAAAGCTGTGTTAGGTAACAGGAGAACGGTGGTTGTGTGTTCTCTTGGTGGAAATTCCCACCCAGGGGGAAGAGAAGTGGTTTTGAGAACAGCCAGAGTTTCAGAATAACAAGAGAAAAATAGAATATCTACATTTGTGCTCATTCTCAGGTAATTTTTTAATATATACTTAACACATTTTAGCTTGCAATTAATCATTGAAAATGCACATACCCCACAAAATGTTTGAGAGATCCTTGGAGTAAAGAGAAACACCATTTCTTATGGTCCAACTCTGCCCTCTCCTCATCCCCCTGGCCTGCTTAACAAAGGCAGGCAATTTTATAACTCATTGGTGAACCCATCTCAATGAGGTGTGATGATAATCCATGGGAGATGCTGCCTGCCTGGAGAAATGGCCCAATAAAGACAAAGAAATAGTCACTCCACTAATGCATTATTTTTACTTTATTTTGCTTTTCTTTGCTCTTCTGGAGGGTTTTGTTGTTGTTGTTGTTGATTTTATTCTGCAATGATTCTTTATTGCAGAGATAGACACTGAATAAATTCACTTTATACAATTATCTATCAAAATCAACTTCATATAGAAAAAAAAAGATCATTTCTGTTTAGGCCTATGAAATTGTGAGGGATGAGGGTTCGTAAAAGATGCAGTGTAATAAAGACCTCACAGTCAAGCACTGGAATGGGTTGTTGGGAGAAAATTTCTATCCCTAGAGGTCTTTATAAGTGGGTTAAATAAGGACATTGCAGAGTTGTACCTGCCATGGGTGAGATGAACAGATTAAATTATGATTTATGTGCATCCATAGCTCCTTTCTTGTAGCTGTGATTCACCAGTGAGCACTAAGGGATGAAAATCTTCTCTCCAGCACTGGAAAATCCAAGTTGACTTGTAGAACCAAAGTGCACGTGCTGTGAAAGGGCTCAAGCTCCTGCACTGAGATTGTGATACTCAAGGTTGAAAAGTGGACATTAAAAAAAAACAAAGCCAACTTTATCCCTGCATGGTTTTAAACTCACAGAGAGTGGGGTTAGGTGGGATACTGGGAAGGAATTCCTCCCTGGGAGGGTGGGCAGGCCCTGGCACAGGGTGCCCAGAGCAGCTGTGGCTGCCCCAGCCCTGGGAGTGTCCCAGGCCAGGTTGGACGGGGCTTGGAGCAGCCTGGGCTGGTGGGAGGTGTCCCTGCCCATGGCAGGGGGTGGCACTGGGTGGGTTTTAAGGTCCCTTCCAACTAAACCATTCCATGGTCTGTGATATAACCAAAAGCAGTCCTGCTATCTATAAAACGGTGGATCCCCTAAGAGATCTACTGCTTTTTAATCATTCCAGTCAGGGACACTTGTCATGGTTTTAATGGAGAAACACAGACAGGTGACACCACCTAAAATTAGAGTAAAAATGATAACATGACATATTGTGTCATTAAACTAAAAATTGCTACTAGCAACTCATTACATTCCCAAAGCTATTCCAATTTCAGAATCGAGTATTACATAGTTAATTCTCAATTGTCATGCAAACCTTTCCCTGCTTCTTCACTGCACTTTTTTTCTGCCCCCGATTCTTTCTCGGGTGTCTCATAAATGAAATTTTGTTCCCAGCAAAAAAAAAAAAAAGTCCTGATTTTCCATAGTGAAAAGTACTGGGAAGCACTAACTAGGCTGCACAAATTTTCCATATTGACCAAGAGGTTTTTGAGGCTTTTTTTAAACTCCATTTTTAAGTAGAAATTAATTTGTGGTGCATTAACAACTCAAGGAAAAGTGATTGGAAAGGGAGACCAGACCATCTCTGTTAGTGCCTGAATCCTAAAACCCCTGAATGTTTTGCACCTTTCCAATATTTTTTTTAATTATTATTTAAATAAAAAAGGGGAGAATTTGAGGGTGTTTTCCCCCCTTCTCCCAGAGCACAAAACCTCAGACCAGCCATCCCAACCAAAACTTCATTTAGGATCTTGACAGTTGTCCCATGGACCAATATTTTGTGCTGGCCTTTTCCTTCTCAGAAAACACTTAAACCCCAGGAAAAGAAAGAAAAAGATAGCAAATATTATCAGAATGAATTTTCAAAGCATATAAATAAATCCACACATTCAGAGACTGGAAGTACCTTCTAAGTGTGAAACCAAACTCTAATTAGCCATATTACAGTTTTCTCTTTCAATTAGTATTACAGGATGGAAGACAACTAAAGAAATGAATTATTTTTTCTGTTTTTCTTGGTCTGTCTTGTCTTTTTTCGCCTCCTTTGACTACCCAGAGTGCAGGGCAGAGAACTATCCAGCAGGCAATTAAAAGAACATCAGAGTTTCCAACCCCTTCCTGGTGTATTGACAGGAACCATCTATTGTGGATGTGACAGCACAAGGAGGGGCTACAGCTGGTTAATTCAATTCAGCCCCCTCTGAGGAGACAAAGCCTTCATAGGAGACCAATAGGCAGGAGATGAAGAGGAGAAAAAGAAAAATTAACTTTGTAAAGTTCAACTAAGGGGGAGAAAATTGATATATTGACATAAATAGCTGAGCCTGTACAGGTAGTAATCGTTATTGCTTTGACCAGAGAGAGCTGTTTCTCTCGATTGAACTCAGGATCAGGGTGTTGTTCAGCTGATGAAAAATGGAACAATTGTTTGAAACAAGAATCTGCAGCAAGGTAAATAAAATAAGCTTAGGGCAAGCAGTTTATGCCACTGTGGTATACAGAGCTGTAAGGGGAACCTGATATTTATTGTATTAAAGCATTTTTTGAATACATTTCAAGCAACAGTTTCCTGAAAGACTGACAAAAGTGAAAAGGCTTCCCATTAGGATGAGACCTGGATCAAAAAGTAAATAATCTTTTCTTTCTTTTTTTTTAAAGTACATCTATTGTGTCATGTTTTGTGACTGAATTAAAGGCAATCAGACCAATAATTCTTGAACATTTCAGTGAAGAAGAGATGGAATGTAATGTTGAAAAACAGACATTAATAGCCATAAAAAAAAATCACCTATGGGAGATGGACAAATTTACACAGGAAATTTCTCCAAATCATCCCATGCTTTCCCACTGAAAGGGCCCTCTTTCTCCCTTTAAAACCAGTGCTAAATTTTAAGTCAATTAAAACCTATCCAGCTGCTGCAGCCAGTCTAGGACAGAACAGACTCATTAAGAAGACAACATATTATATCATCACTTAAACATCCACTCTGTGGGAGTCCTGAGGATGTTTAATTAGCACTTGTATATATAGAAGAAAACACCTGCTTTTGGTTCTGTAGGAAAAGAAACACCACAAAGTGGGGGTTTTTTTCCAGCTCCTGTAGAATAAGAGTCTTATAAGTTCAAAAAGTGATGGCGGGAAAAGTCTTGGAATTATGCTCTGGCTTGGCAATGAGAAATTGTAATTACAGACTCCTGGGGTTAGAGGGAACTGCCTTAGGAAAAAGTGTCCTGGGAATGCCAAAGGACTGGACAATGGTTGGACTGGATGATCTCGGAGGTCTTTCCAGCCTTAACAATTCCTGATATTACATTTTGCCACTGAAAATGTGAATCTGTTACTTTGTTGGCCAGGTTGGGATGCAGTCAGGAATAAATCTCGCCCATAATAACCAGGCCTTGTTTTCTCCTCCCCTCTCGAGATCTGCAAAGCTTTGAGACGAGAACGAGGAGCCCAGTGTCCGTGAGGGAAGGCCAAGGCGTGGTCCTGCTCTGTGGGGCCCCCCCACATCACGGAGGTACGGCACAAACTCTGCACCAGGGGCAGCTTGAACAGCAACTGCCCTGCCTCAGGAGGAGCAGCCCAGGCAATTCCCTGCCTGATTCGCACCGAAATGTATTAGTGCACGAATTATCTGGGTTCGCTGCAAATTTGGGGCTCGTTTCTTTAAAAGACACTTCTGAAGGGGTCCTTTTCTATTGTTCTGTGGTTGCTTGAGTGACTAGAACGTGCCACTGTTGTTTGGGTGTGACATGGCAAAGAAAGCATGGCCTGAAAAACCCTCTGCTGACATATCTCAGCTTCTTCACCCCTGTGGAAAGGCAGAAGAGAAGCCATCAGCAATTCCTTCTGCCTCAAACCACTTCAGGTCTGAATGGAAAGGCTCTTTTACCTTTTAGTGCTTGCTACTTCAGGGCTCTAACTTGACTCCTGCATTATACACATTAGATTTGTCATGAAGATTTGTGTCCTCCTCTTGAATACCTGATTTTCTCCTTCCTGATAATCACAGAAAGCTTCAGACTGGAAGGGGCTTGTGGAGAGTTAAACTGCCTGATTAAAGGAGGGCTGATTAGATCAGGTTTCTTGATATTTTTCAGTGCTTCAGATAGGGGATGAAAAGGAGTTTTCTGAGGAATTGCTTTGGGGGTGCCGTGCATCTCTCACCTTTACCTACTGCTGCTTCCTCACCAAAGGGCCTTTGAGCTCCTCCTTTCTGGGTGAAGTCCAGGTGACACACAATGAACCTCTGAGCATGACATTCAAGGGTTTTCATCTAAGACAGCCCTAAATATGGGGTGGAAATTTCCTTCTCTCCCTTTTTGTATCCCCATTGCCACCTCCAGCGTCAGCATGTGAGAGCAGTACGAAGGCTTGAACATGTCTGTAAACTGCCACTGGGCTTTTTTTTCTCAATATTTTATGCACCTCCCAGAAGTGAGAAGCTCCTGAGGGGTATTTTGAGATCTAATTTTTCCCCTCCTAATATTGACTACCAGTTTTGAGCCACATACATTCACAAACCTCCTTATGGGGTGTTAGAATCCGGAATAAAACTGTTTCAAATCTTTTGAAGTCTGGAGTAAGAACTCTGTTTTCCTCACATAAGTAGCTGAAGAGGATTGAAATTTTGGAATAGCAAATGTATATTAATAAAGGGGAAATATCAATAACATAGTTACCAAATTATCCTGTCCTCTGTTTAAGGAATCACCAGTTTTTGATTCTTTATGTCGTGCTTTTGGCAGTGACCAGACCCCCACAGGAGCTGCAATTTTCCACGTGCCAAAATCCTGCTCTCAGCAATCCTCAATTCTTCTTAAAGAAACATTATAAGACAAATTCCCAGGAGAAGGTAAATAGTGATCTATAAAGAGGATGCAGGATATCAGAGAGGGAGAGAAGCCCATCCATCAATTTAAAGCCCTCAAGTCCTGAAGAGAGAGGAACTGCCAGTTCACTGGGTGTTTACAGCCATATGAAAGGAGTATATAATCAAGGAGATGAAGTGAAACCTGGTCCTTAAGGGCAGAAAAAGCTTGAAAGAGTTCCTGAAATGTATCAGACAGACAGAAAGACAACACATCCATCCTTGAGCCAGTGAACTATATATTTTCCTCTTGCTGTGGGGTAAAACTATGATTTGACAAATAGGAAGGAGTGGAAGCAAAGGTTCAGAACAAATAAATAGTTAACAGGTGAGTTCACCCCAGATTAATTGAGCTGACAAAGTGCTGTCCATGAGCAAAGCCTTGAGCACAGTGTTCCTTCAGCTGGGGGTGTGAGCTGCAGACCAACAGGCCTGGAAAATGCATTATCTGAAATAACAAGTCTCCAGAGAACAGAAACTGAGTTCCTTTGTCATCCATAAACACTGTATTTAGGATCTAAAATTATATGCCACGGGGAGGAAGTACCTGATATAAACTCTGAGAAGTCATATGCTATCTCAGGATGCTGGGGAAGTTGTTTTTATTGAAAGGGATTGTATATTTAGGTCTTTTTTTTTTAATTGAAACCCTTGCCTCTGCCTCCCAGTACCTGCAGGAGGAAGGATTACTGGCTGTGCTTACGAGTGTTCTGTACAGCACTTTAAATGTGGCAGGAATTAGATGTCAAGGAATCTGGAAGATAAACCACAGCAGCAGGAAAAGAGTTGCCTTTGCTATAATGTAATGACTTGCAGGAAGACAGAAAACCTCTGTACAGCAGTTGTTATTAATACAGTTATTTTGAAATAAGATACACTGAGGAAAATCTCCTGCCAGGCTAAAAAGTCTATACCTGCTTTCTCTAACTTTAGAAGAGACACAAAGGCAGGAGCCCAAAAAACCAAGGAATTAATTGAAGTTTCCTCCCATATCACATCAAGAAGTAGGAATAGGCAGGTGCAGGGAGAGCTCAGGAGGTATTTCTGCTCTCCACGGGCTCTGGAGAAATGTTTCACTTCTCTTTCTACCCCTCCCTGCAGAGCCCAGCCTTATCTAGCCCTTATCTAGTCTGGAGCTCAACTTCCTGCTGAGTTCACAGGAAAGCTCAGCAGATATTGGGTCACTCAGCTGTTTAAGTACTTTCCATGATCAAAAATACTAAGAATATTTAAAGCTTATGTGTAATTAAGCTTAGCTTTCCAATATAGGTGACAAGGAAAGATGTGCTATTTCTTTTTTGTACGTGTTTCTGAACGGAGACTGAACTGAGAATTTATTTTTTATTATAGAAAAGAGTTATTTCAATTAAAGAGGTGATAAAGAATGTATTAGTCAGTTATGAAATAAAATATAAAAAGAAAAGAAATGAAACATGAAAAAAAAGCCAAAGCAGGGGGGGAAAAAAAGCCTAAAGAGAGGGGGCGGGAAGTCAAAACAGGGGAAAAGAAAAAGCCAGAAGAAGGGGGCAAAAAAGCCAAAACAAGGGGAAAAAAAGCCAGAATAGGGTAGGGGGGAAATCAGAACAAGGGAAAAAAACCAAAAGTGCTGCTCCAGCATCTTTCACATCAGCTTTAGACCTTAACCTACCTCTTAGAGAACAAAAATCTTGCAGAACTGTGCTAAAATGATACTGAAAACCCCTTAAGCCCAAAGAGAACTTAGGCTATACTGCAATGAACAAATACTGGGACAAGCATGAAAGGAAAAACCCACCTAAGTTTATATCTTAGCTCAATTCAGACATTAAAAGTTAGTTACAGTGAATGAACTATAAATGGAAAGCCAGAGTGCAGCCGCCCCTGACCCAGCCTAACCCTCGCCCCTCCTCAGCTGTCCCTGCTCACCCTCACAGAGCCCAGCTCTGACTCCCCTCTGCCCATCAGCGAGGCTCAGCTCTCAGGGCTGGCAAGGCAAACCCTAGTCTGGCCTGAAACATCTCACTACTCGGGTTTAACTTCTTTAGGTCAGCTGGTTTTCCCTGTGTAAGCAACATGTAGGAATATTTTACTGCAGAAACATCCTGGTTTATGTAGAGCTGAGAGGCAGAGGAGGAGGCTGGAAGAAGCCTTGATTCCTGCAGCCACACACCAGCTTGACCTGAGTGATTAAGAAGCTGCTGCCTAAATGGGAATACTTGACACCAGACTATGGGGTGGACTGTTGTTCGCTTATTTCCTTAGAAGTGAAGGCTGATCTAAAGCCTGTTCCCTTCCAGCTGGCTCCCTGCAGAGCTCTAAGGAAGTTGCTAATCTTGTTAGGAGCAGCAGGATCACTCCTGCATTTGCATTTATTTGTGCAGAAGAGCTGCCGGGGCTGGGACGCTGAGGCTGGGGGATTTCTCTCTGCTGACACGACTACATCGAGGCTCTATTAAAAAAGTAAAACACTCTTAAGGAAGTAGGAGCCCTGTGGACCTGCTTAGTGGGGGATGTGCCAAATCCTCAGCCAGCCAGGGCTGGGGAAGGAGGTGCACATGAAATTGGGTGTGTGGTGAGGATGGGATGATGCGTGAGAAGGTCTTTGATTTCTGCATTTTAGATTAAACACTGCACTTGAGAAAATGCATCATCTGAGGAGGTTTGAAGTGTCTCTCCCTTTATAAGCGGAGTGCCTTAGTCATGGGCTGAGAGTTCCTTTCTCTCTGCTGCCATGAATATTTAATCCAGCTTTCCCCCAGCTTGGAAGGGAGAGTCTCCTCCCTGTGCTCAGCCTGGAGCTGCTCTGCTGCAGCAGGAGCAGTATTGATTGCAATTGCTTGGGCTGAGGGAAGCACTGACATGTTCTATTCCCCACGCCAGGATATCAGGAGTGATGATGAGCTGCTCTTCATTCCCAGCTGTGCTCTGCAGCAAAGGCTCAGGGCTGCCTGGGGAGATGCTCTCCTGCCTGGCCAAGTCAGCACTTGCCCACCTGGAAGCTGGAGCTGACCTGCTTTTGGGGGTCTCTGGGGTCAGAAGGGAGACTGACACCACAATCACTTGCTTTGGATTAATAAACCCCCCAAACACACCCTAATATTGCAGCACCATAAAGTAGCTTCTGCTCTGGCACATCCATGACAAAGTCTAGGATGCTGTAATTAATTATCCCTCCCCTGCCATGGTACCCCTTTGATCTAAAGGCAGTTCTGGCAGGAGGGATTTCCAAGTTCCTTTAAGCTACTTCATTAGCATGTCCCTTGTCTTTGTCATGTCCCTCCTTTTACTCTTCCACCTTCTGCTCAGCATCTCCTCCCCAGGCTCCTCCCAGCTCTGCTTTACTGACGGAAACAAATGTGACCCTAAAAGTGATAACATGGGACTTTTGCTCCTTTCTTTTGCTCTTTCAGTGGATCTGCTACAATCTGAATTATTCAAATAGACTCCAAATGGAAAAGTTTAAGTTATAGCAACTTATTTTATAGTGCAGAATTAGGTTTTCCACTCTATTACCTGTTGATGTAGTCACTTAATTTTCTAAGAAAAGATACTGTGAAAGGGATTGCTGGTATTATGCTTTAAAAGAGGAAAAGAAATGTTCCATTTCCAAAGTTTAGTTCCTTTCTCTTGAGATTTCATCCAACTCCCACTGAAGTCAATTAAAATCAGTGTTTCTGCAGAGTTTGGTGGAGCTGAATTAGGCTCTAGGCAAGCCTGGCCTAGGGATGGGTGAGGATGAACCTGCAGTTAGGAGAGGGACAGTGTTTATATCCCTTACCCTGGGGGAAAAGGGATTTAAAGATGAAAAGGAGGGGCCTCTGCCTGTTCCCAGTTACTTGGAAAATTCATCAATATGCCCTAAAGCACTGGTGGAACACAGAGAAACTTCGGAAAAGGAAGTCAACTGGAACCCCCTGAGAACTGAAATCAGGACAGAAAAGGTCTGGTTCTCTTTTGCTGATTAATTAATTCACAGATTGACCTCCTGAAGAATATATGCATAGCATAAAGTTGGGTTTAATAAAATTTGGTACTCTGTCCTGCACAGAGAATTCTGTTGCATCACCAGGGCCTGGTTTTTGATTCCATAAAATGAGGTGGTTTCCTGGGAATCCACTTGGTGTCTTGGCAGCTACAGTGGTGCCCTGTTAGAGCAGGTCAGGACTTTGTTCAGCCCTGGAACTGCCACCAGCAGAACTTTGGCACCTCCAAAGAGCTTTTCCCCATTATCTCACTTTTTAAATTCCCTCCAGCTTCTCATTAGATGCACCATCCTGTCCTGGAAGTCTGGGCAGCCAGCTGTCTAGGCATCCAGCTGGGCAGAGTGATTTCATTGCCCATTTAGTGCCTTTGGGTAGGTCTGTGTGAGGACCAAAACAAGGGTTCCAGCTGGCAGGAAAAGTTATCAGCCCTCTTGTGAAAGCTGAGGAGGTGGCAGATCCAAGGCATTTCTTCCACACAAGTCCAAGACAGCAACATACTGTGTGACTGAAGATGCATTGAATTATTTGCCTTGCAAATCTTCAGCATTTTCTGTAGAGTCCCCAACTTTCAGGTTAGAGACCTTCAAAAAATGAGTTGAAATCAGTTTTGCCCACACCAGTCACTCTGGTCTGTTTGTCCAGACAGACTGTAAGTCTGCAAACTTTGTGCCTGAGACAGGAAAATAGTCTGTGTGTCTCTGGAAGATTTATCACGTCATGGCTGATCCTTCCTGGGCGAAAACCCATCTCCAGGTTTTCTTCTGTGAAGAGATGCTTTAATGAGGCCTCTAAAAGGACACGGGTACATGTGGAAACAGGGGTGTTTATCTTGTGTCTGAGCACATGTGCAAGTGCACACACTTGTTATACTGGGAATTAATTATTGCATCTGCCAGGTTTACTGTAGACCACAAAAAAAGTTTAGCATTAAGCTGTAATAAAACAGAGCCTATTGCAGGGTTTAGCCAAGTATAGAAAGTGTCATTGATTGCTCTCTGGAGATGCATCATTTCTAATGAGAGTCCTAAAATGTTGGAAGCTGATAACATAAAACTCCACAGAACTACTGGAGTTTGCAGACTTATTACCATACTGTTCCCATGCTGGAACTGAGGGGGGAAAGGAACGTAAATAATCCTTGCTGAGTGGGGTTGTTGATGGGGGAAATGTGGAAAAATGAAGCTGTTGGCAGAACACTGTTGGCTTATGAATTATGCATTTAATTAAGGAAAGCTAAACTGGTAGATTTTGAAACTTCTGATTTACTGTGGCTTATAAAAGGCAGAATTCCAGCCCTGCTCCTGCTGGTGGGTGTTGCAGCGATGTGGAGCAGCAGCAGGGCAGGGCTGGCAGGACACCCTGGATGCTCCCACACTGCAGCAGCTGGAGGATGAGCTCTGAACCTGCTCCTCAGTGCCCAAACCCTGGCCAAAAAGTCTTTCCCAAAAGCAGGGTCCTTGGATGAAAAACTCACAGGAATATCTGCCTTTACAGGGTGGCATAGGCAAATAAATCAGTTTGAAGTTGCCTGGACTAGAGATAATCATTATTCACGTGTGCATTGTGAAACACTGTATAGAAAAAGGTGGTAGAAAAGGGCCAGGTAGTGAGAATAGGACAAGAATTGTGGAGCAGAATTAAGTATGGAAGATAAGGAGGTGTGCAATTATTAAATGTGCAATAGGATCAAATATTAAGTAATCTCCAAAACACTCGTGTGCAGCTGAGCTCCCCCTTGATGAAAATCTAATTATAAAGCTCCATTTTCCCAGTTTCCTTTTTCCATATTCAGAATGAAGGAAGGAGCTGTGGCACTGGCCAGCAATTTGCCCTCTGGATTTTCAGAGGAAAGCATTATAACCAGAAATTATTTCCCAAAGCATCTTTCTCCTGCCATTGCAGCGCTGCCATTCTTGCTTGGAAACACACTAAGTGGGGAAATGAAAAGTAGCAGGGGACCAAAACTTCTGTGACCTCCTGAAGTGGCTTGAAATGAGTTGAAAACTAAAGCAATGCTTCCCTTGCCTTTGCTAATTTGAGCATCCCCTGTGGTTTGGCCCAGGGTGCCTCATTGTTCAGGCTGGCCCTGGCAGGGATGTGTGACCCGTGTCTGGTGTTTTCCAGCCTTGTCCTACACGTGGACCTTCAACAACGACACGCTGTCCCTCGGGGAGGACTCTCGCCGCTTTGTGTCCCAAGAGACGGGGAATCTGTACCTGGCCAAGGTG
Organism: Scytalopus superciliaris; assembly: GCA_013400415.1. Taxonomy (NCBI): domain Eukaryota; kingdom Metazoa; phylum Chordata; class Aves; order Passeriformes; family Rhinocryptidae; genus Scytalopus; species Scytalopus superciliaris. The sequence goes on along the minus strand of VXBX01005888.1, from coordinate 988,438 downwards.
GAGCCGTGGGATGTGGGGAATTACACCTGTGTCGTGAGCAACGGGGAGGCACAGCAGAGGGCGTGGGGGCCTCCCACACCCCTCACCCTGCGCAGTGACGGTGAGACATTCAGGGCTTTGGCTGCCTCAGAACATCTCTGGGAGTTCTGGGAGGGCCTGCCGGTCCCTTTGGCTTGGCACGCCTTGGGATAAAAGCCCTAAAATGCAGCGTTGTCAGGCTTTGTTTAGAGCTTCGACAGAAGGAGGGAAAGAGTTTTCTGTCTGTAAAAATGGTCTGAGAAAGAGACATAACACCTGATACGAGTAGTCAAAGCTACTCAGGAGCCATCCCAGAGGTGTGGTACTGCATCCAAGGAGATGAGGAAGAGGAGGATGGGGTCTTTTTGGGACCTCTGACTCAAACTGAGGGAGTGTGTCAGGGGTGTGGTGCAATGGGAGGAGTGGGGTTGGAAGTGGGTGTAATGTCCAAATATTGGAATTGGAATCTGAATATTGGCATTAGATGATAATACAAAGTTGCAAAGCCCGCGCAGCTCAGGGTGTGCATAACATTCCCCTGCACCCTTCCATGCTTTTTGCCTTTTAATACTCAAAAACAGTCCAGAGAACTGTTTCTCCTGTTTTAAGGCATCAGCAGCACAAACCCAACTGCTCCTTCTCCAGCTGTTGGGAATTCACACCCCTGTACATCCCCATGGCAAGGCTGTGCAGCAGGACACGATCCCACAGCATCTGCTGGGCTGGAGTGAGACTGGAGCTGTCAGGACAGGGCTGATGAGATAAACACATGCAAAGAAAGCAGTGCTCAGTGTCACTGAAAACCAGCAAGAGGATGTCACATGGTACATTAATATTTCTCATCTCATGCCTGTGTCGAGGTTTAAATCTGACAAAGCTTTCTAAATTTATAATCTAACTATAGCTCAGATATCAAATCCAGAAAGCTGCTGCAAAATGAGTCACTGAGGTGAGAAACTCACCTGCACATGTACAAATACCTCCCTGGCAACACTTGTAATTAAATGTTCACAGTGAGGAATACAGACCTGGGAAATCTTTACCCAAAGTTTGTTCTGTAAGTTTGCCCATCTAAATTTCAATATACTTGGACTGTTTGCAAAGCAGTGGCGACAATCAGTTACAAAAGCCTGTGTAGAGTTGGATTTCCAGGATAAATAAAACTCAACTGTGCATTATAGAATAATACTTTCACTATGAGACTCTGCTGTTCTGTAACAATCAGATCCCACAAAGCAAAGTTGGAATTCCCCAGCTCAAAAGTTAATAATTTGATACAAACTGTGATTGTAAATGCTTAAAATCTCTGGGTTTTTTCTTCTTTTCATTCCACTATTCCTTTTCTCAGACTTCTTCTATCAGTCCCTTTATCTTCTCCCACTCTCTTTGGTGGCCTCTGGATTGGGTCCAAAGCTGGCAGTGTCTAAGTGGAAATTTGTGTGCTATATTACCCATGTCCCTGTTAAATATTAAATCAGAACTGGTCCTTCTCCAGTGTGGGATCTGGGCAAAGGCACTGTGCAGGAAAACACCTGATTTATATTCCCCCCTCCTGCTGCCATGAGTCTCACTGCAAGATGCATGAAAGACATCTAAGAAGTTCAGCTCAACGTTTAGTTTCCCAAATCAATCCCAAATCTGCTGCAAAATTAAATGCCCCCGAATTGAAACTGGATTATCTGGGGTTTATCAGATGTTCAGCCAGATTTTGGAATATGAAAATGCCATCTAACTACATCAGCCTTTCTCGAGCCTGCAGCTCACATCTGGGTGTTTTAAAGAAGTTTCAAGTGTTTTGCAAGTATTTTGGAGTTGGAGTTTTCTATTTCTCTTGCACTCAGAATCTATTTATTGTCCCGAGAAGTGACTAACATTGAAGGCATGACTTGTGAACACCTCTTAGCAAGAGGTGTGAACCCTAAATTACCTCTAAAACCTTAATCACAGATTTTTTTTGTCATGCAGAACTTGTACAAAGTCACGTTCTTCAACTCCTACATGTAGGGAACTTAGAGATTTCCTAGAAGTTTCCAGCACGGAGTTGAATTCCACCCAGAAGGTTAAATCTGCTCCCTCACATATTGATTGCCACGGGTGGAACATGAGGCTCTAACGTGATTAATGCCACCCCTTCTTTTACACTGAAATTCTGTTGTACTAGACAGGTCTGGGGCTCAACTGGAGTGAGCTGTTTTGATGTTCAACAGGTGTGATGGGGGAGTATGAACCAAAGATTGAAGTACATTTTCCAGAAACAACATATGCAGCGAAGGGCTCGTCTGTTCGACTGGAGTGCTTTGCCCTTGGGAAGTAAGATTTTTGCCTTTTATTAAAATGTGGGTTCTAAAACTGCTCCACAATGAGAAACATTTTTTGCACAGTGGGATTTTTTTGGTCAGAATGGGAATTTGGGAAACTTAATTTTTAAACTGTGATTTGATGGTTTCTGTGCAACGTGTTCCCAAGGAAATGAGAAGAAAACTACACTCTGACTGGAGCTCACTTGGTTGCAGCTTGAGGCAGGGGGAGGAGGTGTGGGAAGGGGAGGAAAATCAGAACAAAGATTCTATTCCTCGAGTGCAGTTTTAACTCTGAGATGAGACCTGGCTCCAAGTTACAGCATTCAGTGGAGCTGCACATTCACATCTGATATACAGCAAAATAGGAGTTTATTTTTGTCTGTGTGACATCATAGAATGATAGAGTGATTTGGGTGGGAAGGAACCTTAAAGCTCATCTTGTCCCACCCCCTGTCATGGGCAGGGACACCTCCCACCAGCCCAGGTTGCTCCAAGCCCCGTCCAGCCTGGCCTTGGGCACTCCCAGGGATGGGGCAGCCACAGCTTCTCTGCCCAACCTGTGCCAGGGCCTGCCCACCCTCACAGGGCAGGATTCTTTCCCAATGTCCCATCTAACTTGCCCTCTGGCAATTTGAAGCCATTCCCCTTGTCCTGTCACTGCAGACCCTTGGAAATAGTCCCTCTCACTCTTCCTTGTAGCCTCTTCAAGCTCTGCAAGGCCACAATGAGGTCACCTCGAATCCTTCCTTTTCCCAGACTGAACAATCCCGATTCTCGAGCCTTCCCTCCCAGCAGAGCTGCTCCAGCCCTCCCTCTGCCCATCCTGCTGCCTCCTCTGGACTCGCTCATTGCTAAGAATGAAATGTGGGGAAGCTGTTTTTGTTCCTAGTGATGTGGACTCTGTAGGATGGATGTGCCAGGTCCTCCTGGCACTCCTTGTCTCCAAGGGGATGCCGAGGAGCCCTGGGAAACCCAAGCAGCAGCCTTTCCTTCTGCAAACCCATTTTCCTGGCAGGAGCCTGGATTTTGCCAAGTTTACTTGCCCTGTTGTCCCCATTCCCAGCAGCAAGGGCTGCTCTGTATTCACAGAGCAGGTGTGGAACTGAGTCAGTGTAAGCAGCCCACCAGTCTTTCCAAGGAGCATCAGTTTTCCCTGAAAAAGCCAAAATAACCCTTAGATTGTTGACCTCTATTTAGTTTAAGTTCCCTTTGACAATCCCTTTTAAGGCTGTAAGCTTTTAAAGTGTTTAGAGCTTTCCCAGAGGTTAAAAGCCTGACTTGCAGACAGCACAAATTAATCAAATGGTCCTCTGGAACCTACGCTGGGAAGCAGAAAAATAAAGCAAATAAAAAGTTAATAAGATTGAAATGGCCTTGCCTTTCAGATGAGATTTCTATATAAACTAATTTTAGAGCTAATTTTTATTAAAGGTATATGCATATTTTGGCCCAAACCAAGGAGCAGGCTGGAGCACTCATGCTAAAGCTGATTTGATTTTCCAAATGCTGTCGAGCTACTTCTCTTTAAATACCTCCTTAATTGTGTGTTAGTCCATGCAGGCTTTACATTTCAAGTTGTCATTTCACATTTCCATCTGTTGCATGGAAAGCATAGAACAATGATGCATTGACTGCAGACAAGTGTTTAAAAACAGAGTGAAGATACATAGAAAACAGTGGCCCCTTTTTGAAGGGATAAAGATGGTTCATGTTCATATGATGCACCGATTTTATCATTTTAAGAACAGCTTAAGGACAAAAAAGTGAAATTAAAGGATAAATAGACAGTGAGATGCCTCAGGGAGCATAGTACCCTCTGTGCAGTGCTCAGAAGTGGAATGGCTGAGAGGGTTAATGCTGCTTCACTGGGTTAATTTCTTCTTCACTGCTGCAAACAGTGTTGCCATACTTCCCTGCAGTTCTACTGCCTAAATACCAGATCCACAGGCCAAATTCCCTTCTCCACAAACTCTTTTATATCATGTGATGTGCACCATGTGCTGTTTGGGAGCAGAGACTCTTTAGTGCTGTCGTTGGAGAGTTTCTCCTCTTGGATTTTGCTTTCTGTAGGTTAGATGTCTCATACAGAAATGCATTTTATCCCTTTTCCTGCTTTTTTCCCTCTGAACAGAGTCTTGAACCACTTTTGCACTACCATGCCAGTCGGTGCAAAGCATTTCTGTGTGAATAAAGCAAGAGAAACAGATCGCAGGTGAAATAATCTTAACTTATTAGATAGGCCAGATTTCTAAAGGCATGTAGGTGATTAGTGGTATTGTGAAAAGCTGGAAGTTTCCTCCCTCCAGCTGTTTGCAATTGCAGGCAGACACACATAAATGCAGCAGCACCTTTGGATGCTGAAATTCCACTAAAACTGGCCCCTACTTTTGTCTGTTTATGTTAAAATCAATTCAGCTCAGCACTTGTTGAGCTGTACCTCTGATCTGCCACAAGCACTAAGGGTTATTATCTCGCTTGGATTTCAGAACTGCTTTCCCATTATCCATAATTTTCTATATTCATACTGTTAGTCCAGTGGTTCAGACAATGCCGTGGCTGCTGCTACCCGTGTTCTATGAATAACAGAAATCTTTCACATCAAAGGCAGATTATAGACAACCCGCTGGGGTTTTGGTCTCCAGAAGTCTTAAATGAAAGTAGTTTTATGGTATTTAGAGAAATAGCATCTCTTTTCTATATGGAACAGCAAATCACACCTATTGGACTCTGCTCAAAAGGCACTTCCACGTTTAAAACACAGGTACAAGAGGCCAGACTTATGGCTGAGTTTAAAACACCTTAAAGGTGCCTTTTTTCCCTGGAGGAACACAAAGTGCTCCTTCAGCCAGGTCAGGAGGCACCCTGGGGTAGCTCTGCTGCAAAGCTCTTTTTGCATTTCACATTAAAATATCATTACTGATTTTTGCAAATGGCCCACTAGCCCCATAAACTCTGGGTTTGAGCAAAATAAGCCTAAAGAGGTCAAAGAGTGAGTATTTATCCCTGGGCAGAGAGTTTGCAGGGATGGATCCCACAAGGACAAATGTGCTTGGGCCACTTCTTGCCTTTGAACCTTATTTTGTGGAACAGACACCACGAAGAGCAGAGAAGATTTTGAGAAGTAAATTGGTCCTCTCTGGGATGGAAATATAATTGCCTAAAAAGTTCTAATTAGAGTGCAACTATCTGCTGACCTAAACAAGGGAAAAAATGCCCCTTGCAGTCAATTTGTTAAAGGAGGGGAAACTGAAATATGAAATAGCAGCTTCACTATTTCAAATCCTGCAGCCTGTGGCAGTTTAATAGAAGAGATGAGACTTTGTGTTCTGCACCAATATTCATTATGTTGACAGTGTTTAATATTCTGCCAGTATTAAAAGTCCTGCTTTGGATCAAGCTGCATTAATCATGCCGTATATCCAAATTATTGTTCCTGTGTCTTTCAGGGGATTGAGCACCATGGAAAGAATTATGTTCAGCTGAGTTCCTGTGCTTCTATCAGTAGATTTCTCCCAAAATAACTTCTTCTTTTTTTTCTGTTGCACATATAAGAATAGTTCCTGGGATGAAAATAAGCACAGTAGTTTCCATGTCTGGTGCACGTATTTATTAAGCTGTGTCTGTGGTTTATGTTTTTCTTCATTCCCTTCTTGAAGGTAGGGAAATAATCTGTTCAAAATCCCTGCAGATGGGCTGTTGCCAGCTAAGGTTGTAAAAAGCATATGTGAATAACATAAAACCAGATTTCTTGCAACCCAGAGTATTTCTTTTTCATGGGAAGATGCCACCTATTCCTCTAAATGTATTTGTGGAAGGGTTTTTCCAGTGGCTGTTGGTATGAGGAGACAATCACACAAAGGGCTTCCAATAACCATCTTTACTAAATTTACATAAAATGGCAGGCTTCACCTCCAGTGTGCTCTCAGATTGACTATGTAGGAGGCTATAAAAGGATCTAATACAAGATTCTAAAATCATAAATACATGGAGGACTTTTGCCATCACAAGTGAAGTTTGCTGCTTCCATACCACATTCCCAATAAAAACTGATGCCTGAGGATTTGTGCTTCCAGGGCTGAGCAGATCCCTCCTTCCACAGTCAGGGTGAGTGGCTTGTGTCTCCAGGAGAACGAGGCACACCACCAGCTCTCAGAAAACTTTGCTGTTTCCATTGGGATGAAACACAATTGAGTGGTTTAATTACGGTGCTCCTTGGATGCCAATCCTTCCCGGTGTCAGGAGTGACGCAGACACGAAAGCGGCTTTCAGACCTCAGCTTTGCCTCATTTGTCTGACAAACCATGGGCTTCATTACTGAAACTGTAGCTTTCCTTTCATTTTGAAGGGCCCCCAGATGCACAGGACAAAGGATGAGGCACAGTCTCAATGCATCATGTGGCTGCAAAAGGTGGCACCTTCATCACCGTGTGGGCTCTGATGCTGCAGACAAATTAATTTCATGTTCGCTCTGACAACACTTGTCACCAACCACAAAACATTTTCCATCTCCTTTTCTCTCCGAGTTAGTAACTTATGGGTTTGTGATTCTGCTGCCTGTATGGTGGAATATAAATTAAATTAGTACTCCTAGGTGCTCTGAAGGTTTCAAATAAAGTACAGATTTATGTACAGTGACACTCTCATATTTATGCACTGTTTTTGTATTTACTCAGGTGAAAGCCAGACTTTGGCTAGGAAGTGTAATAAATTTGAGAAGTACACTCTTTGTGTCTTTGTATATCCTAAAACTTTTTACCCAAGGAGTTATTTGGTTTAATCTGGCTATCGGTAGTGACTAAACAAAACCAGATACAATAAAAGACCACCCCAAATGTGCATGGGAAGACACTGGTTTGTGTTGCAATGCCAGATACTGACCCTCAAAGTGATATGAACGTGGCAAAAAAAATCCTACAAAAATTCACAAGGCTGTATTTCTTGAACTAGGTTTTGTTATATTTACCTATAACCAAAGGACAGTTTCACTTCTTAAAGCATCAACGTCTAAATAGATAATTTGTTCCAAAACCTGATATAATCAAAGTAAATTTGAAATTTAATGCAGAGTTGTTTTTGTTTTTACCTCAGAAGTTTTCACGTGGCCTGTAGTAAGAGATGCTACTAAGATTTGGTTAATAAATATGTAAAGAAACATCATAAAAAGGTGAAACCAGCCCAAAAAAATCACTTTTTGCAAAACACCGTGACTGGAGGTGCTGGGAATTCTGTGATAATGTGGTATCAAGGAAGAAAAGAGGATTTTCTCTAGAGAAGGTCCTTCCCATGGATGGTGGCTGAGCTGGGGATCCTCCCACACCTTCTCCTTTCCCCTGGAGCTCAGGTGGATGAGGAGCTGCTGCCCTGACCACTGAATTCCTTCTCCTCATGAACCTGGGGCAGGAGAACAAAGAGCTGGTAACTATTTCTTGCAATTGTGCCTTCAGACACAGCGAGGTTGATGGACCAAACTCTGAGGGGTTTCTGTCCTCCTACCGCTGAAATGCAGAGGCAGTGCCTTCCAAACACCCTCGTGCTCGGCCAAAACTGAGCTGAGCTTGCCTTGCAACATCCCCAAGGATGTCATTATAAGTCTGTGGTGTGGAGAAGGGAAAACAGGACAGTGTCTTCAGCTCAGACCTTGGTAAACCCGACTTGACAAGTTGACAGAAGGGGCCTTTTCCCAGCGAGCGCTGCCTCTGGCCTTGGTGTCAGCACAGACTTCCCTCCATCATGAATAGTCAGCTCTGAGGGAAAACAAAAAGGAAATACTGAGATGAAGCACTTTCAGGTAGCAGAGCATGGATGGATACATCTAATTACTGTTTTCTTCTCCCATATGGCTGTTAGTTTCTTTCAATCTCTTTGTTACATAAAAAAGAAAATTAAAATCCAGAAGAGATGCCTTTGAAGTAAGTGCTGAAATGCTTCTGGCATTCTGCAGGCTGCTGTTCTGCAGGAGCTGTTCACCCACTGTTTAATATGCAGCAGCATTTGAATAGCCAGCCATGCTCCTCTCGGTGTCATCAACAGTCTGGATCAAACCAACACAAGGCTGCAAAGCTCCTCTGGCTGTTTTCCTGCCTGGAGCACGGCAATCATGAGATAGACCAAGTCTGGAGCTGTGCTCCTTTTAAATAACTAAAGGTATCTTGCTTTATAAATAACTAACTTGCTTTACAGAAATTCTGCATGAATAATGTCATGCAAGATTAGTCTGGAGAAAAGAAGGCTCAGGGGAGACCTTCTCACTCCCTCCAAGGACCTGAGAGGAGGTTGCAGCCAGGGCTGGGTCAGTTTCTTCTCCAGGCAACATGTGACAGATCAACAACCTCACATTGCACCAGGGTGCAATATTAGGGAATATTTTACCACTGAAAGGGGGTTAAGCACTGGCACAGCCTGCCCAGGGCATGGTGCAGTTGCCATCCCTGGCCATGTTCCAAAACAAGTAGATGTGGCACTTCATGACATGGTTTAGTGGGCATGGGGGTACCAAAGGTTGGACTTGATGATCTTGGAGGTCTTTTCCAACCCTAATGATTCTGTGATGAGATTTCTGGAGGACACAGCACCTTTTAACAGTGTTTTTCCCAGAGCACTTGTGGCAAACAAACCCTTCTAAAGTTCCTAGTAGGGAATAGTATTGAACAAGTTCACATCTTAAATAGGTTTTGGTCTCATAATAAAGGACGATTAATAAAGGAAGGGATGAAAATTTGGTTGAAATTTAAACAGCCATTCAGGTCTTGAACCAAAATGGAGAAGAGCAGAATAAAATCTCAGTGGTTCTTTGCAGCTCTTCCACTGATTTGTGATGTCTGACACGGCCCACTCTCAGGGAATTTTTGGGCTGGGTCATGGGAGAATCAGGACTTTTGTGTGCATGTCCATGAGCTGTCCATACATATATTTCCATATCTGTAGTCATCCATATAGATATATTTCTGTTGGTTTGATGTCTGTGTTACTCTGTTAACACCTGCCCAGCTGCTCAGTCCCTGGGGTTTGCTGAGTCGTCACCTTTCTCCCAAAGTCTGGCTCTTCTTGCTCTGGGTTAAACATCACAGCCACACTGACCCAAAATGCAGAAAGGAGGCCCAAACTTACTGAATTATTAAGAAATTAATCTATTCTGTATTTGTGACTTGATTTCTTTGTTCAATAAACAAGGAGTTGAACTTAAATAATTCAAGGTGTGAGCAGTTACAGTCTCTGCTAAAAGGAATAAATCCTTTGTAAGTCAGCACTGCAGGCAGAGCCCTTGGAGACTGGGGACAAGGACTTTTAATTTCCCTGACAGTTGGGTTTTCAATTGCTGTTGATGTACCTTCCAATGGAAAAGAAGTCAGCATTTAGTCAAAGCCTCTAAAAAAGCTGTGCAAAGTTTAAGTTGTTAGAAAAAGCAACTTACTTCAGTTTGCAGAAACAGAGACTGTTAAATGCAAGAGTATTAATATTTGAAAGGGTTTTGGTGACACAACAGATCATGAAAGTGAGGCTTGTGTGGTTTGGGATATTACCAGAAATCCAAGAAGTCTTTAGAGCTGCCTTCACACTTCACTATTGTTTTTGTTGTGTAGGATACATTGATCCAAATATAAATGAAAATGATAGAAAGCTACAAAACCATGAAAAAAAGAAATATTCCCTTTTGCCTCTATCTCCTTTCAGCCTCAGCATCTCATGCTTTCCTCTTCTCTCTCAATTCTCTGCTCTCCTCCACCCTGGCTCCCATTTTTTATATTTAGATTTATTGGTATTTTTAGATCCTTTGAATTCTTGGCCAATACTTCCTATTTTTGGGTGTGAAAATGCCTCTAATGCTACAGGGAATAGATTTGCTGTGAGAAGCAGTCAATAATTCAGGGCTTCTGTGGTGTTTATTTGAATTGTAAAGTTGTTCCTTCAGTGTCACAGTGTTCAAAAGTAGGTTTGAGCCCCAAGTAAGAGTTATTAAAGGGGAAATGCAGACTGGCCTGAGAAGAAATCGTAGAATTGGCTGAGGATTTCATCCCACTGTTGGACTTGTGCTCCTAAATAAATTAGAGAGGTTAGAAAATCTTGGTCTTATGAATGATGGTTAAAACCAGAAATTATGCTGGGGGTTTTTTTAATATTATTACTCTTATGAAAGGATTTTCCATTCCTTTTTCTCTGTAACAAATGTTCTCTCTTTTTCTCTAATGAAATATAATCATTTAGCCCTGTCCCAAGTATTAGCTGGAAGAGGTCTGATGGAAACTCCTTGTCAAAGAAAATCGAATCCAACAAAACCAAAGGAGTTCTTGAAATCCCTGATGTTCAGCAAGAAGATGAAGGTTCTTACGAGTGTATTGCAGGAAACAGTCGAGGAATAAACATTGCAAGGGGACAATTATTTGTCTATGGTAAGCACATTAATTTTGCTTTTCTTCTGTCCAAAGAGCAGGCTGGTGCTCAGTTGTGTTTTGCACATGAAGTCTATTAGCCCCTCGCCGGAGGTATAAAATGCAGGTCAGGTTAAGCTGATTAAAAACTGATTGCAGTGACCTTCACTGAATTACAGCCTCAGCAAATAAAGGTATTTTGCATTAGAACTCAGATTGGAAATGTGGGCTGTGCCACGATGAGGCTGGAAAGGTTAATAAAAGCAGAAGGAAAGCCGTGGTACATTTCCATGGAACATGAAAGGCAGGGGCAGAGATTCCCCTCTCCAGCAGCACAGCCTGGGCTGCCCCAGGGGCACAGCACGGAGGATTCCTGAGCTTTGGTTCTTCCACTCCTCTTCCAGCTCAGCTCCATAAACATGAGGGCAAAGCACAAGAAGCTCATTCCGTTCCTTCCAGCCTGGCTAAAACTAGAGAACAATAGATGTGGGAAATCGTTCTCCCTTCAAAAGTGAAGAATAATACACCTGGGATCTGTTCTCCTTCCCCTTCCCACGTGCATTCATTTCCTGGGGTCCCCATCACTCGTGGTGGTCCCTCACACCCACTGTGACTTATGTCTTCTTGAGTCCCATTGTTAAAACCCAGGGACAGCAACATATTTTGACAGCAATAAGAGGAGAGATACTTTCCCTTTACCTCATAAATCTTTCAAAGGACAAGGGAAAAAACCTAAACATAACAGCAAGGGGAAAATCACAGAAAGAGAGACTGAGCCTACAATTAACATCTGTTGAGAAGACTTTGGCAAGTATTTTTCTGGGGCTTTTGAAAATAAATCTCTTCTAATGAAGAGATGCAGCTTTGCTGATAAGCCACCAGCCTCCTGCAGCCGTAGCTAATATCAAGATATCTGCCAGGAATAGAACAGTCTGCCGCTGGTGTGAATATCTAATTATTTTTTTGTTTTTAGGGGGTAATTCTTGCTCTCATTGCACACTAATTTTTTCCCAACACCCATCAAGCAGTTCCATTAAAGTGAAGTTCAGTAGATTACCTGGATGTGATTGATAACAGCACAGGCAATTACAAAATTATGATCAGTTAATTCAATCAAAAATAATGTGCTTATTAAATGTGCTTTGTACATTAATTAATAGCTGCTCATTATGAAATATATAAACAGGACTCATGAAGCTTTTGCATGAGATTTTTTTGTCATGTTAGGAGGGGGCTGGTGTATTATCTACGTCACTGATTCCTCTTGCTTCATTTCTGTGCTGTGGTGTTTTCCCTTTGTAGGCAGCTTGTCTCCAAAAAATAGGGTTTCTTTCCTGCACAATGTTTGCTGCTTTGTGTGTGACCTCCAGCCTGTGCTTTGGGCTCTGAGAGCAATAAAATTACGTGTAATTAGAATTACTGTTGGCATGGTGAGCTCTATCCCTATAGGGCCTTTATAACACCTTCCAGTGCCTAAAGGGAGAGTGAGAGCCAGAGAGGGACTTTGGACAAGGGGTGGAGGGACAGGACAGAGCACCGGCTTAGATGGGATACTGGGAATTTCTTCCCTGTGAGGGTGGACAGGCCCTGGCACAGGTTGGGCAGAGAAGCTGTGGCTGCCCCAGCCCTGGGAGTGTCCAAGGCCAGGTTGGCTGGAGTTTGGAGCAACCTGGGCTGGTGGGAGGTGTCCCTGCCCATAGCAGGGAGTCAAAATTAGATTATCTTTAAGGTCCCTTCAACCCAAACTGTTCTGGGATTCTCTCCCAGACCTTTCCCTTTCTGGGAAGCAGCTCACTGGAGAGTATTAATCTGGTGTTGGACATCTCAAGGTACTTTGTAGGCTTGGAGCCATGACCTACCTCAGATCCCAGCTGTAAAGACAGGCTGGTTCTGCTGGTCACAAGGGATAACAACTCTCTTCCTAAAATTACATCACTCTATGTAAGAATTACATGTATGTGTGTGTATATATATTTATATACATATGTAGACTACAGAATTAGTATTTAATAACCCAACCCAAAACTTTTCATGGCATCTTAAGACAGCAGCTACTTGTAGCAGAGGCAGAGGGCTGCATTTTCCTCCCCTGTGGCTTTGGTCTGTCCCAAATTTAGGTGGGTGTTAATTATTCTCCCTTGGTCTCACATTCACCTTTATCTTGACAACTCTTCTAAATGTCAGCTCAGTCCTTGGCTCTCAGATGTTTACAGAGCTTGTCTGTGATTCCTTTTACACTGCAGTGGATTGATGCCAATGTTCCACAAGTGTTCAGGAGGTGTTTTCCTACTCTGAGCAGCCCCAATTCCTCTGTGCAGTATTTGTGTTGCAAATTGCAACCAAAGAGCTCGTGCTCTGAGCCCACTGGCTCAGGCATGTGGCTAAAACAGCCAAGTAATTTTTACAATCCATGATTTTTATTAGCTCCTGACTGGAGATTTTGGTATATTTCTGGTACACATATTCAAGTACCTTTAGAGAAAGACTGTTTTTCAGAAATTAGGGATCTCAGTGCTTTCAACATGCATGTCCTGAATTTCAGCCATCTAAATCATTGTTTCTGCAAATTTCAGCCATAAAAATAGAGAATATCTTAACCAAACTCCCTTCCCACTGGTCACTTGACCTCTATCATTTTCCCAAGCTTATCCTGAAGTTTAATGCCAGGGAGTTGTTGTGCAGAATTCACTTATTATGTTATAATAAGGATGTGTTCGACAGACATTAATTAGCCTTGCTCAGTACATTAATTAATGGCAACATACCTCAAGCAACATCACTTTTCTCCTGCTTAAAATGATTTGCATATTCTTTTCAGCACCCCCTGAATGGGATAAAAAAATCCAAAATGCCTTTCTGTCTCTCTATGACAGTTTATTTTGGGAATGTAAGGCAAAAGGAAATCCAAGCCCTTCCTACAGCTGGTTAAAGAACGGCCAGCCCCTCGTGTCAGAGGTAAGGTTCCTGTTGTCTTCTTTGCTTCCTTCCTCAGCTTTGGGGAGGGTTTTTTTTCATGATTTAGCCATAATATTCATTTCACTGTACATTAATTAAGTTTGCAAAATCAGGTGAGGACTAATATATCAAAATAAAATATAATAGCACAAACTCCTTGCAATGCAAAGCCTCGATTCTTGGAGTTCATCTTTACTGAAGGTGTTTGATGGTGTAGTTTAGAGAGAGAGAGAACCCCCAATTTCTTTGTGTAATTTATCTTACAGAGCATCTGATTGCCACAAGATATGGTAGTAGGTTAAAAATAACAATTATAGTTGGTGCAAGAAGGGCTGAAGGAACACTAAATACACTTGTAGACTTAATCTGTAATTTGGGAAGCTGGGAGGATGCCAACAGACTGGAAGAGCATTTCAGAGCTGGAATTGCAAAATGATCAGCATTAAATTGCCCTTTTCTTCTGTTTCTGTTCTGAATGTGTAGCTGGGTGGACCTTTGGTCTCCTGCAGTATGGCTGCTCTCGTGCTGTGCTAATCCTTCAACTTAATTAATCAGTCAGCTCTGAAAATCAGGGAATGTTGAGGGTAATATTTTCTGGTGCTACACAGAACAGACTAAAGAAAGCCATATAAAACTAGAAGGAAAAGATGAATGAGTCCAAAATCTCACTGAAAAACAGAACAAGGACTAAGTGGAAATGGAATTAGTGAGTGGTAAGAGTGCAGGAGGAGGGCAAGTCAGCTCGAGCTCAAACACTTAAGAAATTCAATCAGATCCTTAATTGGCCAGGTCTTTGAGATCCCAACTTCCAGGCACAATAATTCTATTTCTGTGGTGGCCAAGCTTTGGCACATCCCTCCTCCAGCCCTCAGTTGTTGGCAACCTCCTGGCAATTCCTTGGTTTGCCCTCTGCTGAGGCCAAGTTTTCCTTTATTTATTAAATTTTCATCCAGCATCTCTGGGGCATAAAATGGCAGGACTTACCTGTAATGCATTTTCACTTGGTTGGAAAAAACAATCCTGTGTTGAATTTCTGTCCAGCAAGAACAGATAGAGAATAATTTCCAAAACATATGGGGCAAATTAGCACCTGCTGGGTTGCAGCACCAGCACTTATTGGATTTAGTAGCACTTATTTGAAGAAGTTGGAGTGGGGGCCAACCTTCCATATGATTTTCTGCTGGATTAGTCCTAAACAGACCCAACCTGCATGTGAGAAAAACAGCCAGAATTTATTTGGATTGCAGTTTTCCTGAGTCTGATCATTCTACTCATTGTCACCAAGATTCTCTGGTTTCTGTCTCTTTGAAGGGAGCAGTATTTAGAATCTGTCACTCTTCAATTGCATCATTTCAATAAAAAAAGAATAAAATGCTCTATGGACACATTTTCAAGCAACATTTTCCCAGTACTTACAGTGTGCTGTAAATACAACACTTCAGGCTACAAAATGCTGGGTGTTATTGCTCAGTGGACAAAATGGACAGTTTGGAGGTGAAAGGACAAGGGAGATGTAATAAAATATTCAGTTTGTCTCAGCACCTGCTTGTTGGAATCCTCACAGGGAGAATAACTCCAGATGCTTTGCACCTTGGGGCCGATTCTGAGCATGTTGTTCACCCTTTGTCAAACCTTCCTGCCCCACCACCTCGCTGGTCACCCCAGCATTATTCCTGCTTGTGTACACGGGGTGCTTTATTCTTCTCTTTGAATGCACAGCTCAAAGGAGCCAGCAGAGAACAGTGGGGAATTTGGGACATGTATGGAACACGAGTCTTGCTTCAGAGGGGGGTTTATATTCAAAGGATGTTTGTAAAAATAGAATGCATGGAGAGGATAGCAAACAGCCTGGAGGTAAAACTAAGTGTGCAGAAGATATCTGGAGTGAGAGGCTCAAAAACCCATTATCAGTGGATAAGTAATGTAATGTTGTTAATTAGTTTGCCACACACCAGCCATGCAGCCCCAGGCTGTGCTCTCATCACATTCCCAAGCTAAACAAGGTTGGGCTGGGTCAGTTCGTGGTTGGGAAACCTCCAAGAAAAAGCTGCAGTGTTGGAAAATAGAGCTCCAGGGCTTGATATGTGGCACTGCCCTTTCTGCAAGAGGCAGGGAAATCCCCCTAAGGGCTTGTGGAAGTGCCACATCCATGGCAGCTCCACAGGCTGGGTGGGGATGAGCAGATGGAGCAGCCTTGAGGAGAAGGACTTGGGGGTGCTGATGGAGGAGAGGATGGACCTGACCCAGCCCAGATCCCCCCATCCCCACAGCATCGGAGATGCAGAGCTGCCTCCAGCCCTGGGGACCAGCACAGGGAGGACATGGAGCTGCTGGAGAGAGTCCAGAGAAGGCACCAGGATGGTCAGAGGGCTGGAGCAGCTCTGCTGGCAGGGAGAGCTGGGAGTTGGGATTATTCAGCGGGAGAAGGGAAGACTTTGGGGTGACCTCATTGGGGCCTTGCAGTGCCTGAAGGACCCAACAGAAATGATAGAGAGAGGCTGTTTACAAGAGCCTGGAAGGACAGGACAAGGGGGAATGGCTTCAAACTGAGAGACTGGGTTTAAACTGAATGTGAGGAAGAAATTCCTTCCCGGGAGGGTGGGCAGNGAAGGCACCAGGATGGTCAGAGGGCTGGAGCAGCTCTGCTGGCAGGGAGAGCTGGGAGTTGGGATTATTCAGCGGGAGAAGGGAAGACTTTGGGGTGACCTCATTGGGGCCTTGCAGTGCCTGAAGGACCCAACAGAAATGATAGAGAGAGGCTGTTTACAAGAGCCTGGAAGGACAGGACAAGGGGGAATGGCTTCAAACTGAGAGACTGGGTTTAAACTGAATGTGAGGAAGAAATTCCTTCCCGGGAGGGTGGGCAGGCCCTGGCACAGGGTGCCCAGAGCAGCTGTGGCTGCCCCAGCCCTGGGAGTGTCCCAGGCCAGGCTGGACGGGGCTTGGAGCAACCTGGGCTGGTGGGAGGTGTCCCTGCCCATGGAAGGGAGTAGAACTGAATGGTCTTTAAGGTCCCTTCCATGATTCTGTGACATATGTTTAGCAGTTCACAAGTACATTTGAGATTCCTGGAGCTGCTCTTCAAGGGCTGCACTGTGCACTTTACAAACATGCTCAGCACTCCTCCATTCCTGCTTCCGAGGCAGAAGAGCCAGACTGATGGAGCAGCATAATCATTCCAGTAATATCTGTTGTTCAGCCTTGCACTTGGTGATGGAATTTATATTCCCTGGGGGTTTCTTCCAAAGTCATCTGTTTTGGGGAATGTTGTTTTTTCTCTCTCTCTCAGTGCTACACTTTGCTGCAGAACTATTATTGTCCCTAGAGGGTAGTAATTGTAAAATCGCAAAATATTTAGCTTTAAGTTATGATTGTAGCATGAAACAGGATTTCTTCTGTCTTCCAAAATAGAGCAAATAAAACTTCTTTTAATACACCAAACTCCAAGCTCTGCTCCAAATTTACCTACTGTGCAGTTGCCTCTACTTCAGCAGAACTGCACCGAGGAAAGTGAGGGTGTACAGAAATCCAGGCCTCGAGGAGAACATTCCCTCCCTGCTCTGAGAGGGTGATTTCCAATTGAAATTTCCTTGTTGGCTTTTAAGGAGAGCTTTTCCAGTGGCTCATACTTCTGTGACTTGTGGTCTGGAGACTTTATAAATGTCCCCATTGCTGGAGCTTTTCTGACCATCTTAGATCATCACTGTCAGATCCAACAGGTGGGATGAGGGGGTGGTGATGCTTCACTGTGCCCCCTGACAGGGATGGGGTGTTGGGAGCCCTATGGAAGACACTCCAGGACCCCAGTGAGGAACAGCTGTACCTGCCCTGAGGCAGCTCCTTCTGTGCCATCTTCATGGTGAAGCACAACCCCAGATTCACAGCTCAGCAATGCAGGGAAACACACAAACAGCTGGAACATCTGGGCAAACCTGCCCAAAGCAATTCCTGCAACGTGTGCCTGGATTTCTTGAAGAGTTTGAAGAGCTAAGAAGACTGAAAACAGCAGCACCACCACCCAGCGAGGTGTGCATCGTATTTCTGATGGATTCATCCACATTGCTTCCAAGAAAACAACATTCCCGCTTCTGAAATGCAATTGGGTGCATCGGCGTGATAGCGAAAAAGCTTTGGTTTGTGCACTCCTTGGCTCTGTCAATGTTTTCCCTTGTTTTTCTCTTGTCAGGGAAGAATTCAAATAGAAAATGGGACTCTTATCATACCTGTGCTGAACATGTCAGACTCTGGCCTCTATCAGTGTGTGGCAGAAAACAAGTACGATACGATTTATGCCAGCGCTGAGCTGCGGGTGATGGGTGAGTAAATGTCACAAAAATGAGCAGGTACCGAGTCTAAAGGACACTCAGAAAGAAATCAGAATTTAAGAACAGGTGAAAATCCACCTGGCAGCTCAAGCCTGTTGATATTTCTTTGCTATTTGCTCCTCACCCACGTGTAAATGTGGGGGGGTGGGATTTAGTTTAATTTCATGACTCGTTTTGGGGGAGAATCTAATCCATGTGTCATCTTTTTATATCACACGCACATGAGTTTAATGAGTGCTGCTTCTTGCTTGTTTTGAGTTATTAATAGTTATTCTGCAGGTTTAAAAGTAATTTTTGAAAGGGGGGGGGATAGTTTTAGCTGTAAACAAAGAGCATATGGCAAGTATGTGTATAAACAAATAACATGCAACAAGGAATCTCATTAATGTTTGCCAGACATGCACATGAGATGGGATTTGTTCTCAAAGTATTCTGTTCTAGATGTCCAAATATAAAGTTTGCTCAACAGCCAAATTTAGTGAAACCAGTAAAACACAGACTTTAGGAGCACCCAACTGTTGCACAGGTCTTGTGTTTCCTCCTTCTCCAAGAGTGAATTTTCACAGAAACTATGGGAAAAATAAGCATATTTTCAGAAAACACTGTATGCTCATGAAAGGAGAGCCATAGTAAAGCTGTGTTGGTAATGGAATATTCTCTGCTGATGAATAAAGGTGTCTGGAGGAGGAGTGTGGTGTTTATCCTGCTCAGGAACCTTGTTCTTCATCACAGACCTGTTCTCCAAATCTCCAGATAACCCTCAAGAAAGACTGTCAGCCAGTTTCTAGGCAGAGAGTTTAGAAACAGCAGCAATAAGATGCAATGAATTTAATTCTTTTGTACTGAAATACATTTATGGATTTACATTTATTATAAACATTATAAATATATTTAGAGGTTTATGTGTATTTTGCAGAAACCTCAAAAGCAAAGCAATTATTGACTTCACCTACTGCGTAACTCAAAGACAAGAATTCAGCAAGTTCATTTAGTACCTTGTGAGCTCAACACTCTTCTGCCCTTCTTTCTTCTTCCTCCTCTGTTTCCAGCTGCAGCCCCCGATTTTTCCAAAAATCCCGTGAAAAAAACATCTGTTGTTCAAGTTGGAGGTGAAGTTACAATCAGCTGTAAACCCAGTGCTGCTCCCCGAGCTGTTATCACCTGGAGAAGGGGCTCCGAGCTTCTGCACCAGAGCAAAAGGTACCCTCACACACCAGCGCCGTGGCTGCGGGATGTTCTCTCTTTTAATTATATCATTTAAACCTCGTTGAGGCTCAGCTGGCTTAGCATTGCTTTTGACAGCTCTCTGACAGCAAACTTTGATGCCAGAGGCCTGTTTGCCTTTAGCAGTGGCCACAGAGTGCTGTGGCTGCAAAGCTGGCGAGAACAAAGCCCGGCGAACCCGGGCGGGGAATTGCGCGATCCATACGGTCCCGTTCGTCGGCACTTCATCGCTGCCAGGCCGTCTGAGCTGGGGGTTCCCACACACGGAGCCGGAGCGTGGGAGATCCCAGAGGAGGCTTCAGGGAAGCAGAACGTGCCCTCAGGCTGTGGGGTAACTGCTGTGCAGGTTGGCCAATATCCCACGGGGTGTTCCATCGCTCCCCTGTAGGCAGGGCTTAGCCACTGGTGCCCTCCCTCACCAACTGGTTGGGCTCTCGTGGTCCTCAGCGATGACTAAGAGCTTATTTCTGAGTTGCCAGCACCTCCTACATCATTGCATTTCAAGGAGTGGTTTGGACAACACTCCCAGCCCCATGGTGGGACTGTGAGGTGTCCAGGAGTGGCATTCAATGACCTCTTGGGGGTCAGGATATTCTGAGATTCTATGATTCCATGCTAATGCCAAATAAATGGTAAAACACTGAAATCAGAGTATTTACTGGCATAAGCTGTGAGTATTAAACACCCTGAGGCTATTTCCACACACGAATGTAGACAGATGGATGGAATGGGCAGCAGTGTCTGAGAACTGCCGAGAATGTCTGAGAATCTTCTCAGCATCTCCTCCAGATCACCAGTATAACTGCAATGCTCCCTTGTCACATCAGGTTTTGAAGACCATAATCAGTAATTCATAAATCTGGGAACTCAACACCAGATTTTACACACAGGATCAGTTGCTCAAAGAGGCCAGTTCGGGTCACATAAGACTTAAAATGATTATAATTCACTAAAACTTTATCTGAAACTGTGACACAAAGAACTCTCCCACTATGCTGCAGTAAAGTACAATACAGAGAGAAGTAAATCAGAGGAGGATTTATGAAAGAAAGTGCAAAACTGAAAATCTGAAAAGAATTTTACAGGCAACAAACCACAAAAATTTGGATGATCAATCCATGCCATGGGCATAGAAAACTTCCAAATGTTTTTTTCTCCTTTCAATAGTGGCAATTTATTTTCACTTTAACTATTCATTGTGAAAAAATATTTTTCTGACTAAAGTTTAGTCAAATCTTTTTTTGTATTTTGATTGAATGGTCTATTTAATGGGCTGAACTAAGTCTAGACCTTGAGGTTCCAGTATTCTGATATTCCCCATCTGATTTACTTATAAAAAAATATTTACACACTACTCACAGTATTTACTTGTGCTTCTGTATTAATTTCCCCACAATAATTCTGAGCACACTGTAATTTCTGAGCATCCCAGAAGGCTCCTGCTGCTCGGCAGGAGTAAACAACAGGAGCAGGATTTACAAAGGGAGACAGTGTGTAAACTCTCTGCATGCAAAACATTATTACCAGTGTGTCCACTGGTGCAAAGTGGAATTTATGAGGCTTTTTTGATTATTAAATGACAAAATAGCTAATGCTGTGGTTTAAAAAGAGGGGAAATAAATCATCTGTACATTGTTAT
The DNA here is from genome assembly GCA_013400415.1 of Scytalopus superciliaris. Taxonomy (NCBI): domain Eukaryota; kingdom Metazoa; phylum Chordata; class Aves; order Passeriformes; family Rhinocryptidae; genus Scytalopus; species Scytalopus superciliaris. Next base: position 967,611 of record VXBX01005888.1, on the reverse strand, counting down.
TCCAGAGATCTGTGACAGGAACCACAATGAAATAAGGGTTTGTGTGGCTGTAAATACAAGGCTAATTAAAGTGCTGAATTTACATGGATCTTTGGTCATAAAAAAAGAGAAGGAACCTGCTCTGCCTTTCTCTATAAATATGACTAAACCCTGACATGTCACACACAGATTAACTATTTTAACTAAAGCTCTCTCTATTTCTGCTCCCATTTTATTGTGCAGCAATTATCATCTTTATGGACTCCTTTAGTAGCCTTTGTTTTTCAATAGTTGGTTGGGTTATAGATGCTAAAAAGGGAAATACCAATCCCTTACAGCGCTGACAGCCAAACTGGGATGGACACACTGCTAAACCTTTGGAATGATTTAGACAAATACAATCTTTTGTTACAGAAATAGTGCAACTCGACTTACTCCACCTGAAAGGGGAAGAATATTCTTTCTTTTTCACCTTCTCCCTTTCACTCATGGTGATAGTTTATTCCTGAAAGTCCTGGATATGTGGTGACTGCTCTGCCCAATCAGCTGAGCTTTTGATATGATGAGAGAACTCTGCTTTATATTAAAATCAGTTTGAAATTGTGTAAAGCAAAGTGTCCTAAAGAGAAAACACTAATAGAGTATCCATTTTAATGAAGGCACCATTAAATATTGGTTTTATTGGATTTGCTGTAAGTTTTTTTCCAATGAAGCATTTTTAAGTTTATGAATCTGCCATATTTGCCCTTTCTGTTTGAAAAAAGCATCTTAAAATATCTTGCAGTGTGATTTTCTGCGTCCCCTGCCAGGTCCAGCAGTGAAGGTCCCCCACCCTCAGTCCCCTTTTTGGGCCACAGGGCATTTCCTCCCGTCCCACTTGTCTCTCTCATCTTCTCTGCAGCTCAAACACATCATTGCCCAGGTCTGCAACATCTTTGCTCTGGTTTCTGTAAAACCCTTTATTGCATTTGAAGCATCCAGAAAGTGATAAAATAAATAATCTTTTACATTAGATGGTGAAACAAAACCTGAATATACCAGTGTCAGGCCTATTGTTCCCAGACCTGAAGTTCCCTTTCCACTGAGCATTGGAGTTTAAACATTTCTGAAACAGCTTGTTGATATGGCTTAATCCCTGAGTACTGGGATTGATCCCTGGTCCACCCTGCTGGCCTCCTTAGAGAGGGAGTTCAAGGTTATCAGCTGCAGGAATCAAAAAGAAATCCCACAGCTGGCTAATCCTGGCTGGTTTTACCTGTTCCCTCTCCACATCATCCCCAACCAGTTCATCTGGATCAGTGGGCGGGACAGGTTTGGTTGCTCTTTTGGGCAATTAACCTCCTTCTTTGGGTCAAAGTCTTGAGAAATGGGGGCTGGTGAGCAATAGCACCTCTTCAGTGGACAACTATTTGTTTGCCCTGTGCAGGATAAATGACTTTTCCTGGCCTGTGCTGTGGGGTTTACCTCAATGCAGAAACGAAATGCAACAAAGAACGAGCTCGGCGCTCCGAACTCCCTCCCTGTGGAGTCTGACACAGACATCAGCTATTTCCATGGATGTCATATTCTCAGTACGTGCAAAGGGAGCTTTCTTCATCTCACTTCTCACTTCTCTCATCTGGTGTCCACTGAGGGAAAGAAAGAGTAGAAAGGAACGATTCATATATTAAATAAAACAAATTTTCAAGTCTAGACGCTGTTCTCATCACGAACGTCTGTCTTATCGCCTTCAGTGAATTCAGGATCAGGACCCTCGTGGAAAAGTTCTTTTACAAAAATTCTTTTTGATTGAAGTATTTTAATAAATGGGAATTGGCCCTGGTTTTGCTTTGCCAGGGAGAGGTGCTATTCCCTCAGCATGAGCTGAGGCTCCCCAGGCTCTGCAGTGAATGCACATCAACATATGTGATTCACTTCACTCGGAATTTAAATGAGGAGAGCTGAGGCAAAGCTGAGAAATGAGGTAGGCTGAGAGAATGCATTAGTCATATACAGCATTTTCCATGCATTAATAATCAGTAATAAGCAAATATTCATAATTTAAATTGTTTTTTGGGGGACAGGGCGAGGAGGACGTTTAGGGAATCAATAAAATATGCTCAATACTTGTTGGCTCCAAGACTTGCTTGTAGGACACAGCTCAGTCCTATCTCTGTGAAGGATGGTTATGGATTCTGTGCCAGAAATAAACCTGCTCTGAGTGGTGAATTCTCTTTGCTGTGGCACATTTGGGTTTGGTGCTTGAGCACTCCAGTGATTGCCATTACTCAGAGGAAAGAGAGCAGAGTGATGAGCACCAAAATGAAAAGCTGTCTTTCACCAACCTTCTGCAGAAAAATGATCCTGCAGCCAATGTTCTGCAGAGAGAGCTGAGCAGATGTTGGGACTGGCTGGGCAATGAGCTGGTAGTTGTTGAGTCCTTTGAGCTGCCTCAGGCTCAGGGGGATTCTCCTCCTCCACCTGAAACACAAGGACCCAGAAGGTTTTGTTAGCTGGAGGGTCGGGTCTGTTCCCAGCCCTGTGCTCCTCCAGTCTCCCAGGCAGGACCTCTCCCCTTCCGCCTTCTGAGCACTCCTGGCCACCTTGTGCTGCTGCCTTCCTGCTGCTGCTCCACTGTTACAGCCACAGGCCAAAACCAGGGGTGTTTTTAGCACATTTAAACTGTTTTGTTGTTTGGGGAAAACATTTTTTGTGTCTATGGATAGAATTAGGCAAATAGGGAATTAAAAATAAAGATGATTTAAGCTGGAGGAGACTGAGGAAAGATTTCATTGGGGTCTGCACCTTCCTCGTGAGGGGCAAATCTGATCTCTGCTCTGTGTGAGCAGGGACAGACCCAGGGAATGGCTGGAGCTGTGTCAGGGCAGGCTCAGGTTGGATCTCAGGGAAAGGCTCTTCCCCCAGAGGGTGGTGGGCACTGCCCAGGCTCCCCAGGGCAGTGGGCACAGCCCCAAGGCTGCCAGAGCTCGAGGAGCTCAAGGACAATGCTCCAAAAGACAGGGTGGGATTGTTGGGGTGTCTGTGAAGGGCCAGGGGTTGGACTGGATGGTCCCTGTGGGTCCCTTCCAGCTCAGCATATTCTATGATTCTATAATTATTTGGTAAATACATATAAATATGTATTTGGACAGGAGAAATCCTCAATCCACTGATCAAATACCACACACAAAATACATTGTCTGTGAAACAGCATTTCAGCTGGAGCCAATTTGAGCAGAAATGTGTCAGGGCAGTCCAGCAAACTCCAGCGAAACATTTCAATTACCAGAATGTCAGTGCTGTTGGTTCAGCTTCCAGAATATCCCTTATCTTTAAAAATAAATAAAAAAAAATCTGCTTGAGGAGGAATCAAGACAAAACGGATGGAAAATTCCAAACTTTGCACTAGTCTGCTAACAAAGGAGGAGATTGATGCCACTTAACTTCTCTTTAGCTGAAGTCAATATGCAACCTAAGGGAGTTAGTTACTTTTTCTTGGCAGGTGCCTCCATCTCAAATGAGACACCCAAGTTTTAGCTGAGCAAAGCTGGGGGAATGAAATTCACCCACAGTGTCTGAAAAACCCTGTGCCTGTACTGGAGTCAAACAGAGGAGTAGCACAGGCAAAGAGAAGCTGTACTTGCCAGGCTCTTTAGTGCCACAAACCACCCTGCTTTATGCATAGGAAATCCTATAGATATTTGTATGCTGGAAGCAAGTTTCATATGGAATATATTTTTCTTCTGCTATTCCAGCATTTGCCACTCTATTCCCACCTTTCCACAGCAGTGCAGCCAGGTGAATAGCAATGGGATATTAATTTGACTATTATTTTATTTTTTAAGTCTGGATTTCGAAGCCTGGATTAAGTGTGTCTCTGTTTTTATCCCTCTTGCTTTTCTACCACGAGAAGCTTTGCACAGCTTTGATGAGCTGCCTTAACCCTTCTATCTTATCAGTGTCTGGGCGCTTGTAAAGAAGTTCATTTCCTATTTTAGTATTTAAATAGAGCACTTGAAGTGTGGGCATCAGCAATCAGAGCAATTCCAGCTATCTCAGACACCATTGCTGTAAGTCAACATGAATACAAATTAAGCTTATCTCTTGATGAAATTCTACTTTTGCTTAGGGAGCCAATGGAATTGATTCCACATCTGCTAAATTTGATTAATCACTTCAGCTCTGTTCCTTAGTGACAAATAGATGGACAGAACTCAAATATGCAGATTTACCTGCCTCTTCTCAGGGCTTGGTATGAACTTCCATATTAGAACATGAAAACTCCTACAGAACCTGAGATAGCTGTTCAGAATTGTTTTTCGTCTCTCAGGCCACTATACAATGGCATATTTGGTGCTAAGCAGACAAACCCCACCATTTCCTGAGGGAATGCTGAGAGCTGCGAGGAATATTTTGTGTTCTAGCTAAAAATATCCTAAACTCAGATTATAGTGATCTCAATTCCAGAAGCAGCAGAAAATGTACTGCAGAAGATTATTGGAGGCAGCTATAATGCATTTATTGAGTATTTATTTGCTGCCAGCAGAGGTGTTTCTCTGGGTTTGGCATTTGTGGGCATCTGCCTGTGCTTCCTTTGGAATAACATCACTGAATGTATAGGAGGAACAACACCCATGGCAGCACTCACAGGGACGTTTGGTGATCCAGCAGAACTAGTGATACTGGTGTAAGAAAAGTTTTACAACCAAAGGACTGGCAGAAAATACCTCAGATTGTCCTGAAGTACCTTCTCCATCTCTCTGGCTATTTCTGTCTCCCCCACGCTGAGAGTGAAGGCAGAGGAATGGAAAACAGGAGTGAAACACGAGGAGGGAGACATGAGGAGAAAGAGGAATGAGCACAAATGAGGGGGGGGGGAGGAAGACAATATTTTATTTTTCCTACTTTATCTTATTTTTCTTTGTTTTCCCCCCCTTTCTTCTTTCTCTGTTCCATTTCCATTTGAAGTTCACCCACTGCAGAGAAACAAGAAGGCAGGAGGGGACCCCCATTGCTCCCTGACCCAACAAGCAGGTGACAGACCATACCAGTGCAGGGAAAGCAGTAAGGAAAGGGCTTTTCCTTTCTTTTCTCTCTCCTTGGAGAGTGTCACAGTGAAATAAGCCAACAAACCCGATTTCTTTGTGCATTGCTGACTGCTCAGAGCAGTGTTCAGCACATGAGAGTGCGAGCATGAAGCAGATGAACCGTATGTTCTCACGTGTGACAAGGGGTGACAACTGTGTGAGACCGGACTTGTCACAGCTCCCCTCTGCAGGACACCTCTCTAATGCAAGTTTAAATTGTTCCCACTCAATTCCTGGGAACCTTGTTATGGTGATTCTTTCCAAGGGGCTGTCCTGCATGCCAAGATGTCTGTCACTCTTCCATGTCATGTGGAGCTGCAATAAACCCAACGCCAGTGAATGTCAGGGCTATGCCCTCTCCCTTGGAGTTGTGTCCTTTCCCTGCCTCATGCAAATATTCTGATTGATGTTCAGGACTTCATCCAAAGCCAGCTAATCTCATTGGAGCTTTTCCATTGACTTCAGCAGGCTGGGAATCAAGGTTCCTAATTAGGAGCTTGCACAAAAAAATAATGAGAGAATGCAGCCTTCTGTGCTTCTCTTCCAGTCCAAATTGTACTGCCATGCACATCATTTCTGCTGTGCTCTTCTGGGTTGTATTGCTGCAGCATACAAAAACACCAGGATTGGGTGGAAAACATGCTGCACAGACACCAAATAAATGATTCTGATCCCAAAAGTTCTCAAACAAAGTGTAACATGGAGGTAAAAGATCAGGGTATGCTGAGGAGGTGATATAAAATGAGATATTGACTCACATAGAATCAATATCCTGAGTTGGAAGGGACCCCCATGGATCATCAAAGTCCAATTCCTGGCCCTGCACAGGATAAATGTGATGGGCATGAGGTGGCCAGACGTGCTGCAGGCACCATGAACAAAAAATCTTCCAGGGAAGAGTTTCTGGGATCGTTTTGAGTGTGAAGTGACAGCACAGAAACAGCACCTTGAAAAAGTGGCTGAGGTTTGGCCAAAATGAATCCAAGCACCAACCACAGAGCCAGGGAGTTTGTAGGAGGACACTAACACCTCTGCTTTAGCCATGGGATTCTAGCACAAAAAATACTTTCACTGCTTCTTTTCTCTGAGAACTAAAACCCTTTTCAGATTTTCAGTGGAAGGGAAATCTGAAAAAGGAAAGGAGAAGCTTAAGGGATGCACATGAGTGACAGAATGTAACTCACACATTAAGAAGACAGACAATTTCTGTGCTATTTTCATCAAGGGTGTGGGTCTAAGTGGACTATATATGGTCCCTATACTTGGGTCTCAAATTAGGTACAAATTCACTAGCCCAAGGAGGGTTTTCTGCAAGCCCAACCAATGGGCACAAGAAGTTAGAGGTGATGAGAGCTGGTGGGACAGGGCTTGGAGCAACCTGGGCTAGTGGAAGGTGTCCCAGCCCACGGCAGGGGGTGGAATGACATGAGCTTTAAGGTCCTTTCCAACCCAAACCCTCCTGGGATTGTCTGACCCCGTTTTGTGGGTGAGATTCCCAGGTTTCTGAAATCCAACCGTACCACACTGGTGCCTGTTCCTGGTTTGCACAGAATCCTTTAAAGTCAACAGCAGGTTTTATTGTACTTTTCCTTTTGAAACAAGTTCTGACAAGCAGATAGGGAAGGAGCTTCCTGTAAGTGAATTAAACTCCCATGCAGAGAGTAATTCAGGGCCTTATGTACTGTTTAAATTCTACTTAAGTCCCATATTAAGGGCTTAGTTTTACATCTGGAGTGAATTTGGCTGTATGAATGGCTGTGTCTGAACTCCTAATAGTGTCTGGAGCATCAAAATGAAGATTAATGGGGGATTAGGATAGTGGTGGTGTGGCCACACCATCCTGTGCTCAAAGAACTTCTGCCGGATGGAGTGGACTTGCAAAGATTTCATAAAACCAGCAGAACTTGTTGGAAGACAGAAAACTTGGCAACTGTTTTATCTGGCAATTCAGCTGCTTTTCCACTTTGCTTTCCCACACACACAGAGGTGCTGTTGCCCAGTGTTCCCTGGCTGCAAGTCCTGAGAGGTGTTACTACAAGACATTCAGACACATCTCTACTGACATGGTGTTTTTTGTCACTTTTTCCTTCGGCCATCGCATAAAACCATCTGCCTCACATTTAATCCTTGAGTATGTTAAAGACAGGGCAAAACAATGTTTGCTGGTTTATGTTAAAGGCAGTAGGAGCTCCTAAAAATACTGTGTTTTCTCTGGGAGCCTGTGATGGAGTATAGCTCAGTTCAGATGTCTGTATATATTTACATAAATAAATATTTGTGTTCCCAAACTGCAGAGATTTGATGCAAAACTCATTCTATTTTTAGGAAGAGAGGGGATTTTTTAAAAATAGTCAGGAACAGTGTTATAGTGTCACCTTCCATAATTTCTAGTAGTAGTATTTTCTAAAATATTTTAATAAGACTATTCAGCAAGATTGTGTGATGTTTTGATCCAAATAGTTAAAAGATTATAATGGCATTTATTTTATTTCCAGTTAATTGTCAGTCAACCCCGAAGCTCATTTATATCAACGTGCAGATAAGGAAAATCTTTTAAGCATAGTTTATTAAATGGCAACGCTATTAGCATACAAATTACCCTCGGAATAGAATAAACAGGTACAAAGATCATTAACATAAGATACAGACAGTCAGATCTCAGATGGGACTCGGTGGGACCTTTGCAGAAATACCAGGGCTGTCATCAGCAGGGACAAGTCATTCCCTCACTCAAACTTTACTCCCATTTCCATGTGCATAAATCACTAGGAATTCTGAGCCGCTTGGGAGCTGTGCTGCTTCCACCCCTCGCTCGCTTCCCTTTGTAGTTTTTAATTCAGCCTCTCTCCTGCTTCTCAATCTTGGTAAAATGCAAGAAGTCAGATATTGTCTCGGTGTCTGCTGGCACGTCTGGAGACATTTATAAACAATATATCTTTGCACAGCCTGTAAAGCAACAGTGGGTTTGCTCTTGAGCAGCAAAGGGAGGCTGAGAAGACACGGCTTCAAATAGGATTTCTCAGATAATAAAAATTACTTTGCCTCTGATTTCATCAGATCCAGATTCCTCTCTTTTTATCTGCACAGCACCACGCTGATGGCTGCAATAACCTGAGGAGGTGCCAGATATTAGAGGCAGACAGGAGACCAGGAGAGGGGATCTTTCCATGAAGTATCAGGGCTCTTTTATTTGGCAAGCAATTGTGCCCTTGAAGGGATCGGTACCCTCCTGGCAGAACCGAGCTCCATTCACCCCCAGTTTTACACCAACCCACTTCAGCTGGCTTGGATGGAGCTTTCCAAGGCTTTCTGGGCTTCATCCATGCATTTCACATCTATGAATTAAGATCCCACCCCTCCCAAAAACAGATTGGCTGAGCAATACAGCAGTGCACAAACCTACCCCTGCTGCACTTTCAAATCTAATAACTTGACACCTCTTTCTTTCCTCAGATTTTGTTTTTCTGTCAGCCTTGTTAAATACATATTATTCTTTCACGCTCTTAAGATCAAAGCAAATAGCCATCAACAATCTTTTGTTCACATGAGACAACACATTGGGAGCTGATTTGTTTGGCCTGGTTAATTAAAGCTGTACCTATCATCCCTGCTTGATTTCTCGAGTTCTTTACTTAAAAAGTATGTGTGACAATTTTAATGAGCTCTCACTTCTTCCCAGCCTCGTGTCTTCTGCACAAACTTTGCAAACTCTTCTTTTTGAACATCACACAGAGCTCTGACTCTGGCACATCCTGGGGAGGCTGCTGGTGTTCCCTTTCTGCACATGATGTTCATGGGCTCACTCACAGGGGACTTCCAACACTTACATGTAGTGGCTTTAAACTAAAAGAGGGACAGTTTAGATTAGATATGAGGAAGAAGATTTTTGCAATGAAGGTGACAAAACATTAGCACAGATTGCCCAGTGAAGCTGAGGCTGCCCCATCCCTGGAAGTGTCCAAGGCCAGGTTGGACAGGGCTTGGAACAGCCTGGGCTGGTGGGAGGTGTCCCTGCCCATGGCAGGGAGTCAGAATTAGATGATCTTTAAGGTCCCTTCCAGCCCAAACCATTCTGGGATTCTATATGGAATGATATTCCTGGGTGTTACTAATTTGCCCTTGTGGGCAGGAATGTTTTATGACTTGACAGAACCAGATTTTTCTCTCTTGCTTTGTGTTACTGAGCTGTTTACCCAGAGGTGGCCCCCGTGTGACTCAGACAGGAGCACAGGCACCAGCATGAGTCTGAGAAGAATTTAAGCACTTTGTAAGTCAGAGATGCCAGTCTCGAGATAGACTTATGCTTAAGCAATCCCCTGCTGCATCAGGGCTTTAGGAACAGCTGTCCCCCAAGTTGTCTCTTCTTCCTTCTTCTTTCACTGGATCTAATAAATTATTAGATCTGCTTCAGACCTTGTGCTTTTTGTCCCTCCAAAAGCACTTATTTATTTATTGTGAGAAGTCCAGTTTTCCTGGGAGACAAAATACTCTACTTGCATTGTATTGGACAAGTTCAACTTCTCCCTCTTGTCACAGTGCATGGAATTACCTTGTTTTTTGATGCAGCTGCTAAGAATTATTATCTGTAGCCTTCACATAGTCTAAAATGTTGTGAAAAGTGATGGTTTTCAGCAAGCCTTTCAGCAGGTGAGATGTGAATTTCACAGCTTCTTTTTAAACCATTTGTTAGAGCTTGATCCAAAGCCCATTAAAGGAAATATTCCCATTGCCTTCTGCATCCCAGTCCCCTTATTTGAAAGACAAACGGAAGAGGACAAAGTGCAGCCCCTCTGAACCCACCCACGGTGCAAAGTCATGACTGAGACAGTTTATGACAACTTTGTTGTTTGTGGCAACTGGGGCAGTTTTCACATG
>VXBX01005888.1:947190-957642 GCA_013400415.1 Scytalopus superciliaris | reverse complement strand
TTTTTTTTTTTTTTTTGTCTGGCCTGTAAAAAGCATCAGCTTGATTTTTGGCCGTGCTCTGCTTTCTCACCCCTCTCCTGACACAGACCTCAGGACAGCTGGAAATTCCTTTAATTCCCTTCCCCACTAAATTAATTCCTCTGGAGTCCTTTGTGCTCTTAGATAAATTCTGCCAGAGTGTCTTATTTACTGCTCACTCCCTTATTGTCCTTAGGTGGCCTGACCTGTCTCCAACAGCTCTGGAGCTTTCGTTAGCACGTGGTTTCTCTGCTGAGCTCTGTTTTGATCCACTGAAAGAGCCATCCCACCCTCAGCCTGCCCAGCCACTGAAGTATTGTTTCAGAACAGCATTTCTTCAGATCAAACATTACCTTTGTCAGCTCTTGAGTGGGGACAAACCCCTCTTAGTTGATAGATTAGAAAGTTGGGAATTATTCAGGGCTCAACTCCTCATGAAGAATACAGGGGGGAAAAATCTGAGTGAGACAGACATGAGTAAACTTCAGTGAGAAAGCTGTAGGCAGTGCCTGTGCCTTCAAAGCTTCTGCCCTTTGTTAGTCTGCATTTTACAGTCTGGTTTCCTCTGTATTTACCTACATTGAGGCTTTTGGGGACTGAGATTCTCTTTTCTTTTTGCCTCATGCTCACTTTTGGCTTCTAATTTGCACCCAAGAGCTTTTAGGTGCAACTACAGTAAAAATAACAGGTCATCAATATTTGATGGAGAGGAAGACACTACAGTGGCTTGTTATAACTTATGATTCAGGTACCCAATTTCTGAACAGTTGCTGATTCACACTTGAATCTCTTTGGATACTGTTTGATGAACACCATATGTTACCTCGCCACTCAGTTGCATCCACTATTTTATCACCAGTAGTTTCTAATGATGGTGTTTCCTGGTGGCTGGTGCAAACTGATGGGAAGAAATGCATCATTAATGCAAAAAACTATGGCAGAGGCAGAAGTGGAACACTTAAAAATGTTTCTTCATGTTTAAACTTGCCTTTGAAATGGTGTCACCAGCTGTTTCCCCCTGCCAAGAGGGAGGGGCACCTACGTGTCCTGAGGCAGAGGTGTCACACCAGCACAGGGGTTCAGGTTGTAGGACCACAAGATCACAGAATATCCTGAGCTGGGAGGGACCCACAAGGATCAGCAAATCCAACTCCCCAACAATCCCACCCTGTGCCCCAGAGGATCATCCAAACCCTCCTGGAGCTCTGGCAGCCTCAGGGCCGTGCCCACTGCCCTGGGGAGCCTGGGCAGTGCCCACCACCCTCTGGGGGAAGAGCCTTTTCCTGAGATCCAACCTGACCCTGCCCTGACACAACTTCTTTCATTCTTCCTTATCCAAAAAATGTCATTTAGTTGATACATCACTAGATTGAAGAGTATACTTTGTTGCTTCCTATTTTCCTCCAGTTTCATATGGATCTACAATGGATTTTTAAACCTGAGCTTATTTCCTCACTGTCCTACAAACGTTAAACTAACAGCTGCTGCACTACCTGGTGATTATTGCCAAGGAAACAAAGATTTTCCACTGAAGCCTAAATCCCTTCCCCTCTCAGCTCCACAGCATGCCTGGAACCACGGGAACATCTCAGCTCCTCTCACTCCTAAATCCACCCTGTCCTGCTCAGGGGCAGATCTTTCAGCAGGGTGAGGTCTGGTGGATGTGGGGCACGTGAAACTGGGGGGATCTAAGTGAAAAGATCACCAGAAATCCACATCTAGTGCTTCTCTTCATCACCTAGGAGTGTGCCCTGGGAAGCAGGACAAGGTGTGGTGTGTGTTCCACGTGCAGCTACAAGGGTATAGACACCAGAGTGGAAGGCAGGGAGACACTGTGATGGTTTTTTTTGTATGTGTTTAATGGTTCTGATGGCACTGCCAGCTCCAACTTCTGCTCCTGTGATTGTTCATTTCCTTTAATAATTCATTACATCACCCAATCTTGTGTTGTTAGGGATAAATATTAAACACCCACGCTGTGATGCATGAATTAGAGATTTTCTATTTTATAAAAGGATTCTTGTATTAGAGTTAAATGTCAATTAAAAGAGGAATATAAAAATGATGCAGTGTTGCTGTGAGTGCTGGAGTGAAATGAACGAAGCCTGGTTTCCTGTGGATTTGTGGCTCCATTTTGACAGATGGAAGGGCATGTGGCATTGGAGGGCAGCTCTTCTGTGGTTGGGGACAGGTTCTTTGATGCCAACTGAGGTGTTTACTGACAAGAGCTGCTGTACCCAGAGAGCCTGAGCCCATTTTTATAAAATTTCCTGGAGCGTCATGTCTTAAATTTCTTCTAAACTCAGAAAAAGTTTGTTTGAGGACTTGCACATCTACCAGATGCAACGTGGGGATGAATAACTGAGAGAAAAATTAACAAACCACAACAGGGTAATTTTTTTCTGTGAAAAAGTTCACTATTTGCCTAGTTTAGATTTCCTTTTAGAATTCTCTCCTTTCACCGTGTTCTGGATGTTTCTGAAGATGATTCCAAATTCCTGAAGTGCTCTCCTTGTGTGTAACAGCAGGAAGGTGCCAGGCACACAGCAACAGCTTATCCCAGGAAATCCTGTGCCATCTCTGTACTGACTTACAGCCCAAAGCACCTCATTGCCATGAAGAACCACATGAACAAGCTTAAAACTTAATTTTGTCCATAAAATCCAAAGGAGTTGTACTGAAATTACTATTAAATGCATTTTACTCTGCAAACTGGTGCAAGCAACTTGGTGACTAATAAGGTGGTTTGGGGATCCTACGGGGCAGTGATGTATTTGATTTGGCTCCTTGGCTGATGAGAAGGCATTTCAGCATCTCAGCCAGTCTGCTAATATCCTTTAATTATAATCCTGACAATTGGGCTCAGGCACAACCTTAGTAAGGCTTAGGAGCACTGGGATCTGAAAAGAAAATGCCCCCCTTGGTAAAACACAACACAATGAACTAATAAGTTCTCTTGAGCCTCCAGATTTGGCTGCAAGAAAATCAGCTGCAAAAGTTAATGGTCAGCTCCAATATGTCAACATAACATTCCTACCAGAGAAATCAATAATAAGCAGAAGTGAAAATTGGTTGATACATATTCAGCTTGCTGGAGAAGAGAAGAAGTGTTAATGGAAGCATTTAAATATTAAAAGTAGCATTGCAATTCCACCTACCAGAAGTCTTCTTTTGTTCTGGCTTTTCATTGTTGCCCAGAGAAGCTGTGGCTGCCCCACCCCGGGAGTGCCCAAGGCCAGGTTGGACGGGGCTTGGAGCAGCCTGGGCTGGTGGGAGGTGTCCCTGCCCATGGAGGGGATGGGGCTGGGTGGGCTTTGAAGTCCCTTCCAACCACACCCCTCCTGTGATTGTCTGGCTCTGCTTTGTCTGTTTTGCCCAGGCTGGTGTTCCTGGAGGATGGCAGCCTCAGGCTCTCCAACATCACCAGGTCAGACGCTGGAGTGTTCACTTGTGTAGCAACGAACCAGTTTGGAGCTGCCAGGAGTTCGGGGAACCTCATTGTGAAAGGTACTTTGTTCTATTCTTTTGTGGAACAGCATGAGCTTTAAGGTCCCTTCCAACCCAAACCATTCTGTGATTCTGACTTGTAACTCTCTTTTCCCCTTAACATTCCTGTTTTCAGTGATATCCGACTTCCTGTAGCCTGCAGGGGTGTCCTCCTCCCCAACCTGCTGCATCTGGTGAAAATCTTATCCCTCCTCATCTCCTGAAAGATCCCTCAGCACTGACACAACACGACGTGTGATCTGAGCACAACCAGCAATGAACAAACCAAGAAGTTTAGGGTTTAGAGTCAGCTCTGATTTTAAGGTTCTGTACCATTTCACATGTCACATACATTGGAGCGAGATGGCAAAATAGCATTAAAACAAGGAAAAAAAAGATTTAGCTTGGCATTTATGAAGTTTATTAAAACACTGGGTAACAACATGGTATAAAAATGATCTTGTTTGCAGGGAACATTTGTTTTTGTTTCCCCTCTGGAGAAGTTTTGGCTGTTCAATTATAGGCCTCATTGCTTCAGCATTATTTTCAACTGAAATGTCAGAACTTGGAAAAGCATATCTAATGTGCAAATTAAGTTTATTGCTGCTCATTGAGTTGTTTATTCTTTGTGGAAGAAGTCTTTATTACACCTCCAGCACTCACAACATCTTCTCTCTTTTCTCCTCTGAAATGGGATTTGCCATATAATGCATGTCTGCTGTTGCTAAGCAAGATAGATAACAGAGAACCAAGAGCTTTTAAGAAGCTTTTAAAAGTATTTGAGGTGGAAGTCTTGGAGAAAAACCCATAAAAGAAGCAGAAAATATCACACAAGTGAACCCTCTGCATCAGTGGGATCACTGGGGGTGAGGAGGATGAACAAGAGGTAAAAGAAGATAATGCCATAATAAAATGCATTTAATTTTTTGCTACCACTACTAAAAAACACCCCTGACACATCAGCCCAATATAAGTCACAAAAGGACAGTTTTCAGTATTTATTTGGTAAAGAGGTTTATGCCAATAATAAAGTAGATTTCTTATAATAACAAACAGAAGTGTCCAAGTCCAGGTTGGACAGAGCTTGGAGAAACCTGGGCAAGGGGAAGGTGACCCTGCCCATGGCTGGGGGTGGCACTGGATGGGCTTTGAGGTTCCTTCCAACCCAAACCATTCCATCATTCTGTGATTCTATATAACTATTGGGATTTGCTATGTTGTAAAAGGTCTTTGTGTTCTGACACTCAAAAATCCCAGTTCTCTGGAGGGTTCCATAAAATGCAACGTTTTCAAAATATTTATCTTTTCCCTAAGGAGACATTTCCTTAACACGTAAATGGTCTCTGGAATTTTTATTCCTTCTAATAAGATTCTCTAACAGGACTGCAGATGTCTTGTTTCTAGCTCTTTGAATGTGTGATCAAATAATGGCACAAGAAATTCCATGACAGACCCAATGAGGCAGCCACACTGTTATTTGAACCTTCTGATGAAGAAAAGCTCCAAAAAATTCCCAGATAATTTCATTACAACCAGCTGGAGCCAATGGCCCCTTCCTCTCCAACAGTCAGCTGGCTTGGATGGAGAATTAAGAATTTTGGAAAAAGCAAGACACCATTTTCTATCTGTATTCTATGGAATTTAGGGTGAACCCCCATCATTCACCATCCCTTTGGAGCCATGGCCTTGGGAAAACCAAAATCCTGAGGGTGCCCAGAGCAGCTCTGGCTGCCCCATCCCTGGGAGTGTCCAAGGCCAGGTTGGAGCAACCTGGGCTGGTGGAAGGTGTCCCTGGGGTGGAACTGGATGATCTTTGAGTCCCTTCTAGTCTGGGATTCAGTGATTTCTGCCACAGAGTTAAGGCATGACGAGCACTGAACTAATACAGCTCGTGCTCAGTTTCTTCCCCTCCTCTCACATTATTTTCAGGCCACATTAATATTGTTGAAGAGATTCTGCTCTCATTTTATACAGGTGTCTAAATTCTCTCCACTTTATAACACTTTCACGCACAAAAGCTTTATCCAAGGGAATTGCTTACAACAAAGTGGTTGTTATCTCTAATCTGCCTGCCACTCACACCAACAGAAGAGAAGCCATGTAAACCTATTTCTTTCCCCTTCAGCGAGTTAATACTTCCCTTAATAAGAGCTGCAAGTTTGTTTCTCAGTGTAATGGGTTAAAAATGATCAAAGAAATAGTTCTCCTGCCTGGGAAAGTATCTTTGAAGCTGTAACCCAACAGTGCTGTGTGGTGAAATGCCACCAACATTAATGTAGATTAAGGATGTCCATATATAAAGCGAGTGAAGATGAACAGCAATTTTGGGTTTGCTGCAGTTTTTGGTCAGGAGAGATTTTTAAGTCTGAAGATGTTTTTAAGACTCTTGAAGTCTGCACTCTTTGAGCTGAAATCATAACTATTGATTACGGGCTTTGCAAAGGGAAATATGACTAATTTAGGATGTTGCCTGGGACATCTGCTCACTCTTAAGGCACACAGAGCTCGTTGGGTTGGTAGTGCCAAAGTAATAGGCTACACACAGGCAGGAGCGTTCTGAAATCAGCCTTGTATTAGAGATAATTTCCTTTATTATGGAACATTCGGGCCAATTTGAAATCATTTCACGAAAGGTACAAAACTCCTTCAAGAGCTACTATTTTTATAAGCATTTTAATAAAAATGATCTTTTTTTTATTTTTGTCTCCACAGAAAGGACTGTAATTACTATTCCTCCTTGCGACACGGATGCAACAGTTGGAGAAAGCATAGTGCTCCCCTGCCAGGTGTCCCACGACCCCTCCCTTGCTGTGCTCTTCACGTGGTCATTCAACGGCCAGAGGATTGATTTGAGCAGAGGAATAAACCACTTTGAAAGGATTGGAAGAGTAAGTTTTCCAAACTCTTTGATGAAACTCTTTGCCACAATCTTCAGACCACACAAATGCTTATCATAATTCTCTCCCATCCCTATTTATATGCCTGGCAAATCCCTGTTTCTTTACAAGAGCTGCAGCCATTTATTTCTCTTGCCTAAATTTCATAAAGGCGCTTGAGTTATTTGTGAAGCCATAATAAAAATGTCCACATGAAAGAAACTGATGAGAGCTATGAATATTTTAATTTAAAAGCTGAATTTTTTATTAATATTGAGCAATTTATAAAAATGCCCCGTATGGAAAGCACGTTGTGAGTGATTAGTTTACTTTTTTTTTTGTTTTCTTTTTTTTTTTTTGTATCTCCAGGAATCTGCTGGGGATTTGATGATAAGAAATATTCAGCTCCATCATTCTGGGAAATATGTGTGCATGGTGCAAACAACTCTAGACAGTCAATCTGCAGCAGCAGATATAATTGTGAGAGGTATGTCTGTTACATGGAGACACATATATCTTCTGCAGGAATTAGAAACCCTTGACATCAGCTCTTGTTCAAGCGATTCTTGGGATATCAATTCAACATTTCAATAGTGAAATGCTTTTTATCTCGTTCTCTCTGCTCCAAAATTGGTTGAGACTGTGGCCAGTGTGGTCTTGGTGTTCACCTGACTCGTGAGCATGGTCTGTTTGGAAGGCAAAATTGTCGGGCCACACAGGTCAATCTGGTCCCCTAATTTCACTTCCTCCCACTTCTCTGGGTGGAAGTGCAGGGTGGGAAAATCAAGAGATTTCTTTCCCCTGTTTGGAGATGATATGAAAAAATGTTTTCTGTGGGCAACTAACTCAACTTTTGCGTGCCAGCAGGGAGAGAAATGCTGTGATGGGGCAGATCCTCAAAACCCTCAGAGAAATCAGAAATCTGTATAGTGCACCATCCTGCATTCTTGTTAAACCTCAGTTCAAATTCAGCAGGAAATCTGAAAATGCTGGGTGGTTTAACAACAAACACATGGGGAATTTTCTGTGTCAGACAAAAAAACCCCAAACATTCCTTTGTTTGTAGTTTTCATGTCAACAACATAAAGACATTAATTTTCCTGACTCACATGCCCTCATTCCTTACAAAAATGTAATACAGATATGGAGCCATCATTTAGAGATTGTGCTGCTTTTATGACACTGCAGCTTCATGAATAATTCCACTGACTTGAGAAAGTAAGAGATGCCCAACCCATTCCAGCAGCAAACCTTCTCTTCCCAATACCTTCATCTTAAAATGCTGATCATATCAGGCCCCCCAGGTCCACCAGAAGATGTTAAAGTTGAACATGTTTCTAGCACTACTGCTGTGTTATCCTGGAAGCCTGGAGTAGATAATAACAGCCCAGTGCAGATCTACAGCGTCCAGACCAGGACTCCGTTCTCAGTGGGATGGCAGGCAGTTTCCACAGGTGAGAAATGTGGGAGTCACCTGCAATTTTTTCCATATACCATTAATTTGTACCTCAAAATGACATTGTCGTTGTCATGTTTGGGTTTTAGCCCCTGAAGTCATTAATGGCAGGACTCACAAGGCCACAGTGGTTGATTTAAGCCCTTGGGTTGAGTACGAGTTCCGTGTTGTCGCCAGCAATGGTGTTGGAATTGGGGAGCCGAGCAGACCATCAGCTCTACTGAAAACCAAAGCAGCAGGTAAGTCCCTATTTCTGGCAATTTTTTCCACCCTGGGGTGGGAATTTCACTGCAGCAGAAACACTCACTCCTACGGAGTTACCACCCAATTTATTACGGGCAAGGAACCTCCCCCTAGACCATTGGACAGGGCTTGGAGCAACCTGGGCTACTGGAAGGTGTCCCTGCCATGGCAGGGGGTGGCACGGGGTGGGCTTTACGGTTCCTTCCAACCCAAACCATCCTGTGATAAAGGCTGGAGCTGGGCCATGCTTCCTCCCTTTGAGATGTCCCAAAATGTGTCTATCCCATGTCCCTGAACACAACCTTTCACTCCAGCAGTGGGAGAGCAACAATGCTTTCCTTCCAATTAAAACCGGGGTCACACCCCCGCTCAGGGGCCTGCACATGAAAGGGTAACAGCAGCTCTGTGGCATAGCCCAGCACAAGGCTTTGCTGCAGGGGTGTTTCAGCATCAGGAGGAACAGGAAATTGCCTTTAAGTGGAATAAATAAATTGCAGCATCCAAAGCCCACTGACTCCAGAGTGGGATCCTTGCTATCTGTCTAATCTCTACACATTTATCTTCTGGGACTTGGAACCTCATGGGAAGCAGACTCATTCTGGGCTGACTGACACTGTCAGTCCTTTGACCTGCTCACTTTGGTTCAATTTATTTGAAGCCCAAACCTTTGGTCTGTTTTATGTTTTTCCCACCCCCTGCTTATTAACTCTCTCCCACCTCTAAAATCAGCATTTATGGGATTGAAAGCAGTAAAATGGGAGCAGCTTTTACAATGCACTTTCCTTTCTCTATTTCTCTCATTAGAAGTTTGGCAAGCTGCATTTCAGAACAGAACTCAAAATACAGCATTGTACATTATACAGAAGACAATACACTCTCCTTAGAAAAGGGGATCTATCTGTTTCTCAAAGTAGAGTCATAGAATGGTTTGGGTTGGAAGGGACCTGAAAAACCAATCCCTTGCCATGGGCAGGGCCACCTTCCAGAGGGGGCCAATTTTCTAAATTTCCCAGCAGATTATCCCAGATCTCCATTACATGATTGATCATGAAGCCAAAATTAGTCTTGAGAAGGTCTTGCTCTTACCAAGGGCTTTGTAAAACATGATGTTCAAAACTAGCTATGAAGTCAGTAAAAGCTTTCATCTTTTAAAACTTGTTTTTAATGTATTTGTTTTTATTAGAGGGATTCACAAGAGTAGGACTACAAAGAGAAACAATAAAATTAGTATTATTTATCATGGCAATAACACAAGGAACATTATTTCCTTGCAGTGTAGCACTGTCTGAAGTTTAACAAAAGGAAGAGAAAGTCTCACTTCAGGTTTTAGTTTTTCAACCCCTTTGCTGCTGCAAATAACTCTGTCTCAAAACACCGCTGTGCAATTATCCTCATTTTTAAATCAGAACAAGAAACTGAAAGCACTAGAACAGTGTGGGCAGCGAACAACTGCCCAGGAAAGGGTGAATTTGAGCTTCACTGTTGTAATAACTATTTTGCCAGCTGAAATCTGAGCATTAGTAGATTTGTGGATGCAAATGAGCCACTGCTCATTTCATTAAAATGTAGCTGAGAATTAATTGAGCCTCTGTTGGTGCATTCAGCTGGAAATTTTCATCTGTTTCTCAACTCTGACCCAGTTGAGGCTCCACTGAGCAGTAGTACAGAATTTTCCCCATGCAAATGAAGTACTGAACACATTTAACACATGAGCTAATTGAGCATCAGTTGGTTCATGAAACAGGGAAACACAAGGCTTGAAAGTCTGTTTTGCCATTTTAATGCGGTTCTTGTCAGTCTTAGATTATTTGCCTCTGATGTGCCCAAAGACATTGATTGTGAGTGACAAAACCCTCCAAAAGAGCCCAGACTGTTTGCACTTGCACTCGCTTTTCTGGCTGCATGGCAGAATTATCCTGAAATTCCTACATTTCTAGAGAGGACGAAATCACATCAAGATTTGTATGTGGGATCTGGAATATATGGAAACTGGAATCTACAAGTGAGAGTGGGTTGACATCGAGTTCTGTGAACTTACAGTGCTGTTGGTTTTATTGCCACCCCTGGAGCTGGGCCAGCACTGGGTGGACGAATGGGAAAGACAAGCAGATACGGCAAAACTTGCCAAAATCTCTGAAAAAACCTCCAGTGGTACAAATAATCCCACCTATTTCTGCCCCTGTCTTCAGTCCTGACTCAACACAGCAGTTTTCCAGACAGTGAGAGCTGAATGAAGGGATTGACAAAACAGTCTTGGAATTTTAAGGGTTTGAAGATGGTACCAGTCCAAATGTCTTATGAAGAGTTCCAATCTGTGCAACTTCCAGGGTTGTCTTTTTTTTTTTTTTTTTTTCTTTTTCTTTCTTTTCTTTT